>JAHDVF020000418.1:600000-876138 GCA_022606425.2 Lepidostoma basale
TTAGTGACCTTATTTCTACGGCATTTATCCTACTTTCATCCTTCTTCTGCCAACTCTAAGCTTCACTTCCATACATAAGGGTCAGGACTAGAACTACATTGTGCACTACCATATTTGCTTAAGTGTATATATATTTTTATTTGCACCATTTTTTTGTTTTCAGCCCCAACTTTTCTTCCGACATCTTTCTCCATTCTTCCATCTCTTGTAAACATGCTTCCCAGATAAACAAATACGGTAACTTGCTCAAATTTCACTGTTGGCACTTATGTCACAATCCGTCATACATTCTTCCTTTTCAAATACTATAACTTTAGACTTCGGTTCTTACACATGCGAAAAAATAGTAATACCTTCGTCGGGGTTTTCAGACGTGATCCTGGCGGCAATGACGTGCCCGTACGGGGAAGGTTTTTGACGAGGGTCATCGAAGTCGATCTCGGACATGCCCCAAGGAGACTCCCCGTACAGGAGGCGGATGTCCTTTATGTGGTATAGTGGGAGGCCCATGGCAATCTAGAGACAAGCATCAGTGATATACTCGTATAAGGACATCGGTACCAGGAATTAAAAATTAATGAAATATGCACAAATGACAAGAACGATTTGAAAAATAAAGCAAGTCAATCATAATTAATTGGGATTGGTGGCTGTGACCCAATTAAAATATGAATAAAACGGATAAATTCTTCGTCTTTGGAAGTTTGAGCTGTTTGAGCATGTCGTTCAAAATAGTAAAAATTAGCCAAAATATTAAAAATGACGCAAAGAGGTCAAAATGACCAATGTGGTCAAAATGACCCAAGGTAGTCAAAATGACCCAAGGTAGTCAAAATGATCCAAGGTAGTCAAAATGACCCATGGTGGTCAAAATGTCCCCAGGGGGTAAAAATTATCACATATGGTCAAAATGACCCAAGGCAGTCAAAATGACCCAAGGTAATCGAAATGACCCAGATGGGGGTCAAAATGGGGCAAGACGACCAAAATGATTACGGTATAGTTGAAATAACCAAAAAAAAATCTATTTTCCAAAATAATATATACAAAATTTGCCATTTGTTACCCAGTATCCCATCGAAATTATAAACATTTGTTTGAAGAATAGAAATGCAATTTAAACACTCCAAAAGATCCAAGACTTCTCAATTACGGAAACATAATATTACAGAGTAGTCGAGATGTCTCAGAATACTACCAATACTGACCTGGAGCTGTGCGGCGGGTAGGTTGACATCGGCCACCATCTCGGTGCAGGGGTGCTCCACCTGCAGGCGAGGGTTGAGCTCCAGGAAGAAGTAGGAGCCGCTTGGGTCGTACAGGTATTCCACAGTGCCCGCAGACACATACCCAACCATCTTTGCCAGGCGAACGGCAGACTGGAAAAAAAAATCATAATCAAATTTTTCAAAAATCATTACCTTGTACTCATTCACATTCATCATCAGATCATTTCGCATGCATACCTCATACATACTATTCACCAGGACTTGTAGTTCATGCTCGTTGTCTGCAAGTAGGACAGCGTCATCCGCATACAAGAGACAGCTTACTGACACTCCGCTCATTTCGGCACCTGCATCCAACCCTTTCAGCTCTTATTTCATTGTCTATTATTATTACTTCGGCAAGGATTAAAAAAGGAGTTGTACAATTTTGAAATGCAACGATTTCTTAGTGTGATGGGCAATTAGTTTTTTTTATCGTAAGGTGGTTTGAATTAATTTTGGTGATTTCACTTTTGTCACTTACCCTCTCCATCTCTGAGAAGATATCAGGGTTGGCGATTGTCGCGGGCGCCTCTTCGATGATTTTCTGGTGTCGCCGCTGGATAGAACAATCTCTCCCGAAGAGTGAGATGGCATTACCTGAAAAAAAAAACGTGAATTTATAATCAACAACAACAAACCATCACGCCGTTTCGCCGTAGGGGTAGGCAGAGAGAATGGACCACCACACTTCTCTATCCTGGCGCACCTCTCTAGCTTCCTCCACATTCATACAGCGAGTCATACACGCACGTCGATTCTTCTGACCTTTAAACCTTTAAAATTTGATTAATTCGGTCATGCCATGTTTTCCTCGGTCTGCTTCGACTCCGTACTCCATTTACATCATTAACGTATACCTTCTTAACGATAATTTCTCCATCCATGTGCTCCGTATGTCCGAACCAACGCAGCGATCCTTTCATAATTTTGTTCATAATACCTTCTCCTGCTCTACATTCCTTTCTTATATCAACATTTGTGATTCTGTCGTATGTCATTCTACCACACATACGTCTTAGGGACCTCATCTCTACCGCATTTATTCCGCTCTCATCCTTCTTCTGCCAGTTTCATGCTTCGCTTTCATATATTAGAGTTGGGACCAGAACTCCATTGTGACCGGCCGTTTTCGCTTTCATTGATAAATTCTTATTTACAATCAAATTCATCATTATTCTTATTGATAATCTGGGGTACCTCATGGCTGTCTGTAAAGGAAGAGGATCGTACAGCGGTAAATATGTCCAAAGCGGTCTAAATAGCCGAAATGTTAAAATGGTAAAAATGATCTAAAATGGTCAATATGATCAAACATCTACAAATTAGTTCAAATATTACAAAATAGTTAATATTATGATAATTCTAAAACAATGTAATGTTATACCGTATGGTCCAAATGACTCAAAAGTATCCAAAAGATTCACAGTAATCATCAAAGTGATGAAAAATGTCTTAAAACGGATAGTATGATTTTAAATGTTCAAAATGCTAATATGACCCAATTTTCATAACAGTCAATATCACCAAAATTCTTCCAAATGATTCAAAATAGTCAATTGATCCAAAATAGGCAAAATGATGAAAAATAGTGAAAATGATCCAAAATAGTTAAAATGATCCCAAATAGAAAAAATGACAAAAATCATCTAAAAGAGTGAAAATGATCCAAATTAGTTTAAACTAACTAACTAACTAACCATCACGCCGTCTCCCCGAAGGGGTAGGCAGAAAGAATGGACTGCCACACTTTTATTTCCTGACATATTTCTCTCGCTTCCTCAACATTCAATGCACGCGCGTCGATTTCTCTGACTCCTCACATGGCCGACATTCAATATTTGATTTATTTGATCGTGCCACGTTTTCCTCGGTCTTCCTCTATTTCTGGTTCCATTTACATCATTAACATATAATTTTCCATTTACATCATTAATGATCTAAAATAGTGAAAATGATCCCAAATAGTACTGTGTCGACCCTTATGTATGGAAGTGAAGCATGGAACTGGCAAAAGAAGGATGAAAGTAGAATAAATGCATTAGAAATGAGATCTCTAAGACGAATGTGTGGCAAATCTGTATATGATAGAGTGACAAATGCAAGTATAAGAAGTGAATGTGGTGCGAATGAAAGTGTTATGAACAAAATAAGGAAAGGGTCATTGAGATGGTTTGGACACATGGAAAGAATGAGTGAAGACAGGATTGTAAAGAAGGTATATGTAAACGACGTGAACGGAGCTAGAAATAGAGGAAGACCGAGGAAAACGTGGCACGATCAAATCAATCAAATATTGAATGTCGGTCACGTGAGGAGTCGGAGAAATCGACGTGCCTGCATGACAAGATGTATGAATGTAGAGGAAGCGTGGGAAGTATGTCAGGACAGAACAGTGTTCTTTCCTGACATGCTCTAAAATAGTGAAAAAGATCCAAAATATTCAAAAGGAATTAAAATAGTCAAAAAGATCAAGACTTGACAATTTGGTGTTCAAAAATAGTAAATATTACAAAGAAAGTCGTCAAAATGACCTGTAAAAGGTCCAAATGACTTGTGCTCAAGTGAATATTTAAAGAATAAATAATTAATAAAAAGAATCTCACCGTATTGATCAGCCAGCAACTGCACCTCCAAGTGGCGGGCGCACTTGGCTAGCTTCATCACAAATATGGGCGACCCAGGAACTTCGGCTTGCACCTGCATCCACCACAAAAAACAAGGCATTAGCAACAACCCAAGAATGGATAGGCACATAGTCACACACCAACAAACATTTTAGAGTCATTATCAGAAGCCATTATTCGTTCAATGCTGGAGATGTGGACCTACCGACGAGTTGCCCATGTTTCATGGAGGGACCACATTACAGATGAACAGGTTCTCAGCAGAGTTGAAGAGAGTAAGCACGTGTTGAATACCATAGCGGAGAGGCGCGCAAGATGGATTGGTCATGTGTTGCGACACCAATGTTTCCTGCATGATGTATTGGAGGGAATCGTCGATGGATCGATTGGCAGAGGACGACCTCGCCAAGAGTACCTAGACCAGATTTGCGGAGATATTGCCTGCATCTCTTATGCCGAGTTGGAGAGAGTTGCCGAGGACCGAGCGGAGTGGAAGAGGAGATGCGTCGCCTTGCTGCAGACCAATCATTAGATTGAGACCGGAGAAGAAGCTGGACATAGGCCTCCCTTACCGACTTCCACAAGACTCTACCTGTCACCCCTCTGTCTTTTGATGTCATCAGACCATTAAGAGGGCCTTTGCGACAGAGTAGTAACACCTATAATTACCACACCGGTCCTGGGTTTCATTCCCAGCAATAAGTTTGAGGAAAGCTCTGGTGGTCTCGTAAAATTCATATGACAATAGACTAGCTACCTATCACATGTCATGAGAATCAATAGCTAAAAAGTTGTATATGCTAATTGGGTTTAAATAACCTGCTCAATACAAATGGGAAAAGCAACGGGAAACTAATATTTAAAAGAAAAAGGCCCAAGTGGCACCCCAAGAACCAGCAAAGATGTAACTTGCTGCAAACCGATCCCCTAGATTCTCTGCGTGTATCTAGTCCACCAATCATCCGTTGTCCTCACTATCTTCTATCTAATATTAGAGTAACCAGGTCTATTTCTTATACTTTAAATACACATGGAAAGTATACCATTCATTCTCTGTAAATATGATATAGGAGTAAGTGAAAAGGTCATACGCACTTGTCTGAATAGATTGGGGAAGTCGTCAGGGTTGTCCACCTTCCTGATTCCCTTGCCACCGCCTCCTTCCGAAGCCTTGATCATAACGGGAAAACCTGAAGAACACAGGACCATAGATTTGAATAAATAAATAATTATTATTTCGAAATACGGATGCGTCATAGATTGGATATGGACCGATATGGTCAGCAATGTACATGTCCTACAAAGGGCTCGGGGTATGATGCTCTTGAATGAGGTGCCAGTCTATGTGGACATTTTCCAAATGACCTATGCGTCCTTCAAGGATCGTGTAGGTTCATACCTTTCAATTTGCTTATTTATGTTATTATTCTCGTAAGTAGCTAACTATAAAACCATCCCCCTATCTCCTTTTCTTCTCGCGCCCATGGGAGACGCGGTGTGATGGGTTGCGAACCTTATCGCCACCAACAGGCATCTCCCGTGCGTACTTAGTAACTAAAACGTCCACAAAATAAAAAGAACATAACACATAATACTCTTCAAACAAAATGAATGAAAAAGAAGTGCTACGCACCTATCTTCTGGGCGGCGATGAGTCCCTGCTCCGGAGAGTGGATGCAGCCTCTTGCGAATAGTTCCGAGGAGATTTTGATCTTCTTGTTACTATACTGCGCCTTCAGCTCTGAAAATCATATTTATCTGTTAATATATCTATTTAGAGTAGGCAGAAAGAATGGACTGCCACACTTTTCTTTCCTGACAAATTTCTCTCGCTTCCTCAACATTCATACATCGTGTCATGCACGATCTCGATCTATTTCTCGATCGATTTCTCTGACTCCTCACGTGGCCGACATTCAATATTTGATTTATTTGATCATGCCACGTTTTCTGTGGGCTTCCTCTATTTCTAATTCCATTTACATCGTTTACATATAATTTTTTTACCATTCTTTCTTCATTCATTCATTCCATATGTCCAAACCATCTTAATGATCCTTTCATTATTTTGTTCATGACACCATCATTCGCACCGCATTCTCTTCTTATATTTTCATTTGACACTCTATCTAACATTATCATGCGAGCCAACAAAATGCTAGGTTTTGTTTTACGAAACGCAAGATCTTTTTCAAACACAACGGCGATCCGTCGACTGTATGAAGCGCTGGTTCGCAGTAACTTGGAGTACTGCTCTATCATTTGGGACCCCAGAGAAAGAACAGTCATCTTGGAGCTGGAAAGGATCCAGAAACGATTTTTAAGGTATTTATACCTCAAGGAGTATAACTGTTATCCTTTTATGTACCCCTCACTGTTTCTCTCAGGAGTGTTGGGTTGGTTGGTTCGGACATATGGAACGCATGGATGGAGAAAGAATGGTTAAGAAAGTATACGTTAATGATGTAAATGGGGTACGAAGTCGAGGCAGACCGAGGAAAACATGGCATGACCAAATTAATCAAATTTTAAAAGTTGGTCATGTTAGAAGTCGGAGGAATCGACGTGCGTGTATGACTCGTTGTATGAATGTGGAGGAAGCTAGAGAGGTTTGCCAGGATAGAGTAGTGTGGCGGTCCATTCTCTCTGCCTACCCCTGCGGGGAAACGGCGTGATGGTTTGTTGTTGTTGTTGTTGTTGAAGCTCGTCGAATGATCTTTCTGGGAAAGCATTTTTTAAACTGTTATCCGGAGGTGTTTTCAATCCAGGAGTGCTGAGAGAGCTAAATCTGTACATTCCCCATAGTTATAGCAGAGCAAGGGGGCATATATTATTTTATGCCCCAAATTGCCGGAGAGAGGCCCTTCGAAGTTCTCCTGTATTGAAGGCGATTCGTCTCTTAAATGAGGTTGCAGAAGAGATAGACCTCTTTGGATGCAATTATGGCAAATTCGTAAATGCCCTTATGATAAAGGCAGCAAGCAGATAACTGGCTTTTCCTTTTCATAAGGTTCTATGTATATGTCCTTTGGTATTCTTTTTTTTCACCCTTTACATCGATTTGGCTTGCGCTGTAATGATGTAAGGAGTTTTTTCAACAAAATAATAATAATAATAATAATAATAATAATATACAGAGTATCCACACATTCGTCTAAGAGATCTCATTTCTACTGCATTTATTCTACTTTCATCCTTCTTTTGCCAGTTCCATGCTTCGCTTCCATTCATAAGGGAAGGTACAAGAACACCATTGTGCACTGCCATTTGATATTTGCAACGCAACGAATTAAATCGCTTTAACTCGGGCGAAATTCAAAATATTTTTTTATTCGTAGACGGCTCAAATGCGCGAAAAACATTGTTTTATTATAGATTTTTTAAGGCAAGCCCAGCTTTTCGGCTTGTATGGAAGTACCGCCATTGCCTCTCGGGTGTTTGGTTACTCACCGCTTCCACTCCAGGGCAGGGTGGGGATGTCAGCGGTCTGCGCCACTATGGAGGAGGCGATCTTGTCCCCCAGGGCCCACATGGCCTTCTCCGGGGGCCCGATGAAGGCTATCCCGTTGCGGTGCAGCAGCTCGGGCAGCTTTGGATTCTCGGAAGCGTGTCCCCAGCCCGCCCACACCGCCTGCAATCAACAAACTTATTAAAAAAAAAAAAAAAACAAGAAGAGAGAAAGACAACAAAAAACAAGTGAAAAAAATAATGATATTTACATATATCATGTTATAATATGATATATGTGTTTTTTTAAGGTTTATTTTAAAATTGTTGTCCTGGCTGTGGAATATAAGGGATTGGACAGGAATGAGGAGAGTTGAGAACTTGTTCCAAGTAGCGCAGGACAGAGATGCTTTTGCTGAAGTGATCGCCAACAAATTCTTGAGGTATTGTGTATTCTTGAGGGGATGTAAAAAGCGGATTCTCGAAGGGATTTGAAAGGAGATTCTCTGGGTAATGTGAAAGATACATTCACGAGAGTATATGAAAGGTGGATTCTTGAGGGGATGTGAAAGTTAGATATTCGAGGGGTAGTGAAATTGGGATTTTTTTAGGGTTGTGAAAGATAGATTCTCAAGGGGATGTGAAATTGGGATTTTTCGAGGGGATGTGAAAGTTAGATTCTTAAGGGAATGTGAAAGTGGGATTTTTCGAGGGGTAGTGAAATTGGGATTTTTCAAGAGGATGTGAAAGGTAGATTCTCGAGGGGCTGTGAAAGGTGGAATCTCGAGGGGGTGTGAAAGGTGGAATCTCTAGGGGATGTGAAAGGACAAGAAGTAATTGTTTCCGGAAGCAGCATACCTGTACTTGCATCCTTATGGCAATGTCGAGGATCAGCTCCACATTGGCGTAGTTGTTGTTATTGGACCCCCCGGGTACGGGCACGTAGTGGTCGGCCATCTTGATGTACTCGGCGTTTGCCTTGAGGTCCTCGGGGGTCACCATGACGACGAAGCGCACCGCCCGCTCGCTCTTGAACATCTCGTAGGACCATCTTCGGATAGATCGCATGCATTTTACAGCGCCGATACCGTTGTTCGCTATCAAAACCTGAAATAAAAACAATCATGCTATTTCTTAGAAACGGACAGAGAGAAAGGAGAGCCACACTATTTCATTTATGACAAATCTATTTAGATTCCTCTACATTCAATAACTTCTTAAGCATCCTCAAACACAGTTATTCTTCTTCTTCCTTGTTGTAGACCTATTTGGTCTGTTCTCCAGAGTGTTGCTCCTCCTGTGAGGTAGACTCCCAGCTGTCCTTCCATCTTTTAGGAGATCTTCCACGAGGACGATTCCCATGAGGCTGATTATGCAAAGCAATATAGGGGAGTCTGGTGGTGTCCATTCTTTAAACATGACCGTACCAGCCCCTTTTTAGCTCCATCTTATAATATCCTTAACCTCACATATCTCTCTTATTCTGGTGTTCTTCACGCAATCTCTCAGTGTCTTGCCTGCTATCGTCCTCAGTGTCTTCATTTCGGAAGTCCTCAAAACTTGTTTGGTCCTTACTGTGTCTGCTTTTTCTTCGACGCCATGTTATTATTGGTCTTACGCATGCTTTATAGATTCTCATCTTACTCTTAATGGCCATACCTCCAAACACAGTTGACGTTTATAAATCAATTAATTTGGGTATTTTTTAAAACTAAGTATTAACTGGCAATAGAAGGATGAAAGTAGAATAAATGCAGTAGAAATGAGATCTCTTAGACAAATGTGTGGATATTCTGTATATAATAGAGTGTCGAATGAAAATATAAGAAGTGAATGCGGTGCGAATGAAAGTGTAATGAACAAAATAATGAAAGGGTCGTTAAGATGGTTTGGACATATGGAAAGAATGAATGATAAAAAAATTATATGTTAACGATGTAAATGGAAACAGAAATAGAGGAAGACTGTGGAAAACGTGGCACGATCAAATTAATCAAATATTGAATGACGGCCATGTGAGGAGTCAGAGAAATCGACCAGACCGACCACCAGAACCATTCTGCCTCTGGTGACACCGGTGGGAAGAGCAATTAGTCTGCGGAACGTAGTCTCCTCGGAGATCGACGTCTTCCGTATTAGTGAAAGTACGTTCAGAAGACAAATACTCTTGACTTTAGAGAGTGTCTTGTCGTCCTAAAGTGGAACCATCTCTCATGCGTTCCTGGTATTATATTTTATCTGTTCTCAATAGATGCCTTAAACTTAAATTTTGTTTGTAATATCTTTTGAGAAAATAATCTGATATGATTGATTGATTGGATAACAGAGCCAATGCACGAAGCATGAGAAGGGCGATATATTATGATGACAACTCACTTTGTTGATGACCCTGGTACCCTTGAACCTTCGGACAAACTCTTCCGGTGTGGCGACGGTGAAGTCCTTCTCCTGGAGTCGGTTGTTGTGCATCAGCACCGTACCCTGGGACATAGAAGGCCTGGAACAATAAAACAAAAAAACTTATTTAATAAAACAAGAAAAAATTACAATTTAAAATAGGAACTTGGATCATCCGGCTAACTTTGGCTATTCATTATTCTAACGTCTATAGGAAACATTGTTGGAAATAAAATTCTATTCAATTTCATAAGCCTTAGTTAAGTCCATAAGACGATTAAAATCCGTCAAAAGGAGTATTCCCCATGACACTTTTAAAACTCTTGTAAATTCCTTCGTTGTGTCACGACTTGACTGTTGTAATGGAATTTATTAAAACATTCTAAAACAACAATTAAAAAAACTTCAAACTGCGTTCAATGCAGCAGCAAATTTATTAAAGGCATTCTAAAAAAGTCCCATATAACACAACTTCTCAAAGAACTTCACTGGCTTAAGAGTCCAGAAAGAATCCAGTATAAACTCTGCTGGACAGTCTTTAAAGCGCTACATGGAATGGCTCCAAATTATGTATCTGAACTCTGTATAACGGACAGCTTATACAAGGAAATCCACACTTCGCTCGGCGAACTCCTCGGCAATAGGAAGATTAGTTGAGCCAAAGCGTTGCCCCAGTACAAATTTCGGGGATCGAGCGTTCGCGGTAGCCGGTCCATCAGCTTGGAACAATCTCCCTTCACACCTCAGATGCATAAATGATCCGACAGATTTCAGATCAAAACTGAAAACCTATCTTTTTCATATTTCATACCCAATTTAAAACTTGCATATTTTGTTCTACTATACTTTTTAACCGATCGCGAATATTTAGATTTTTAGATTTAAAACACGTCTTAATGCGCCCTTGAGGTGATTACATCACAAAAACGGCACTTTAAAAGTTAGCATATTATTATTAAGAGACAGAGTCAGAAACGATACGGTGAGAGAAAAAACAAAGGTCACTGACATCATCCACCTATAGCAACTCTAAAGTGCCAATGGGCAGGTCACGTAGCCAGAAACTCTGGCACAAAAATGGACAAGAAGACTGCTGACTTGGAGACTGTGGACGGCAAAGAGAAGTGCAGGGCGATCGCAACTACGGCGGAAAAATGACCCAAACTGACATGTCAGAATAACCTGGATGCAGTCTGCACAAGAGAATACAGCTCGGTTGGTCTGCATTCGGAAGGCTGGGCAACATCTTCAAGTCGGACATGCCACAAAATTTAAAAACAAAAGTGCTGGATCAGTGTGTGTTACAGTGATGACCTATGAAAGCGAGACATGGACGTTATCAAAAGAAGCAATGCACAAAATCAAAGTTAACGGGCCATGCAAAGATCGATGTTGGGTATCTCGCTTAGAGACCATATAGTGTGAAGATTAGAAAATGCACTAGGGTCACCGATATAGGTATACGCATCGCGAGGATTAAGTGGCAGTGGGCTGGTCATGTGTGTTGACGGGATGATGGAAGATGGAGCCAGAGGGCTACTGAATGGAGGCCAAGGTTGGGCCGGAGAAGTGTCGGGAGACAGCCAACCAGGTGAAGCGATGATATTGTGAGGACGGCGGGAAGGGCCTGGAGAACACTGGCAAGAGACCCAGAGAGATGGCGTGTGGGTGGAGAGGCTTAAGTAGTGGATGGAGACAAGCTGAAGAAGAGTCTGCACAAGATAGAGTGGCGGAGGCCTTTGTCCAGGAGTGGACGGAAATATACTAAAGTTCATTTGCCGAGGCCGACACTTAGCCGGCCTCCACGTATTTAAGGATGCTGGGATAATATTGTGAGAAGAAGAAAATCAGTTTTAGTAAAACATACTTGTGGAGATGCTACATCTAACATACAGTAAAAATAGCCGCGATGTTATCAAACCAATATCCAAATATTTTCTACCTGATTTAAGAGCAAAATACATAACACCTGTCATGAAGAAGATAAAGATGTTTGTCTTGGTGCGAACATGACTGTCCCGAAATATAAAATTGACAAACAAACTGTGTCATTTCGCTATCACGGAGATTGATCGCCTTATCTATGATAAAGATGGTGGCGTGAGAAATATTATATTTCTATTTTAACCATTTTCATATGCAGAGGCGGCCACTTAAATCTAAGTAACTAACTAATATAATATATAATAATAAATTGGATAATTTATAGAGCGCCATTTTTATGAATTACTCATCTCAAGGGCGCTGTAGAAAAAGCTCCGTTTTATGAACTAGTTAAAAATAAACATATTAGGTAGGGGAAAAAGTAATTTTTTATTTCGCGCCCTTTTCTTTTCAACTAAGTATATCTCGTTCATTATTGGTCTATGCTGCTGAGTTCTGGTGTAGTGGAGGTGAATGATGCACCACGCTCTGGCAGGCCTGTCGTCGAAAATGTCGATAATATC
Source organism: Lepidostoma basale (assembly GCA_022606425.2). NCBI lineage: Eukaryota > Metazoa > Arthropoda > Insecta > Trichoptera > Lepidostomatidae > Lepidostoma > Lepidostoma basale. Next base: position 612,187 of record JAHDVF020000418.1, read on the forward strand.
ATAGAAAATATCGAGAGAGACCGTCATGTTAGCAGTCGTAGCATCACCCAGGAGCTGAATTCTGCCCTCTACTGTGAACAACTCGACCGTTTGAAGCTGGCGATCGAACAGAAGCGGCCAGCATTGGTGAATAGGAGAGGAATCGTGTTTCATCAGGACAATGTCAGGCCGCATACATCTTTGGTAACGCGCCAGAAGCTCCGGGAGCTCGGATGGGAAGTTCTTATGCAGCCACCCTATAGTCCGGATCTGGCACCAAGTGACTACCACCTGTTCCTGTCTAAGGCCAACGCGCTTGGGGGCACAAATTTGGCCTCAATAGAGGCCTGTGAAAATTGGTTGTCCGGTTTTTTGCCAATAGGGACAAGGGCTTCTACGAGCGGGGCATTATGAAGTTGGATTCTCGTTGGCAACAAGTTATCGATCAGAACGGCGTATATTTGACTTAAATCGGATGATTGTAACACTTTTTATAAAGCATTGAAATAAAGCGAAAAATAAAAAATTACTTTTTCCCCAACCTAATATATTTTACTATTGAATTACTTTCTTTAAGATCGCGGTTATTTTGGCATAGTTAACCCAAAAGTTCCGCCAACCAAAGGAATAAATGTCATCAATATTTTTTTTAATACAGATCGTACATAATAACTTGATTTTAGGGAAATTTCACACTACGCCACTGATCTGTTAAAAAAGATAAAAATAATTCACTGCCAAGGATACCACAAATAATGCCTTGCTGCCGCACTTTTCTTTCCTGAGATATTTCTCTCGCTTTCTCAACATTCATACATCGTGCCATGCATGCGCGTCGATTTCTCTGATTCCTCACGTGGCCGACATTCAATATTTGATTTATTTGATCGTGCCACGCTTTCTTCGGTCTTCCTCTGTTTCTAGTTCCATTTACATCGTTAACAAATACTTTTTTTTACCATTCATTATTTTCATGTGTCCAAACCATCTTAATGATCCTTTCATTATTTTGTTCATAATACCATCATTCGTACCGCATTAACTTCTTATATTTCCATTCGATATCATACACAGAGTATCAACACATTCGTCTCAGAGATCTCATTTCTACTGCATTTATTTTACTTTCATCCTTCTTTTGCCAATTCCATGATTCGCAGCCATGATGGTTCTTAACCTCATATAGGAGAAGAACAAGAAGAGGAAGAGATCATAAAAATAAAATCCAGTTAACAAAAACCGTTTTAAAAAACATACGTAAATTAAATGCAATAAAATATTTATTAAAAAAAACATCAAGATCGAATATTTCATCGTAATTAGGAAGATATAAGTCTACAAATATTGAATCAAAACAAAAGCATAGAAAAACGATTTAACCCGACGATCGTCGTAAGCACACATGTGCGCTCTACGTAGACGATCGCCATAAGCGCAGCTGTGCGCGCTTCGCAATATTCGAAAGATGTATTTCAAAATTGATTCCGATTTTCTCACAACGACATTTATGATTTTTTTTAATATTAACAAACCAAAAAAGATCGATATTTTTCGATAGTTTGGGAGAAAATACGTGGCGTACCGGCGCGCTGTTTCTAAAAACATGTGGCGATGAATGGGTTAAAAAATAAATAAGAACGGGGATCGAAATAATGTTAAATGCAGTAGGTACGTATTTAATATTGCAATCCGGGGTACCTACCCGCCCATCAACGCAAAAAAAAAAGCATCATCGATGAAAACGATACGGTAGGCACTCCTCGCTAAATTTATATGGGAATTATTTTAACTGCGTTAACTACCTACTTCGATGTATCCAAATCTGTAGGTTTGAATATGAACCTGAGAAAGACCAAGGTGATGGGCACGGAAAGGCTTCAAATCAACGTGGACGGCAACAGAATCGAGAATGTCCAAGAATACACATACCTGGGACACAATATTCGATTGGGCCGAGATAACCAAACCGCAGAGCTCAAGAGAAGAATTGGACTAAGCTGGGCAGCTTTCGAAAAATGGTTTTCATCCTTAAAAACCGGAAAATACGGATCAACCTGAAACGAAAAGTCTATGAAGCCTGCGTTCTGCCAGTTGGTATTTATGGTCTTGAAACTGTAACACTGTCCAAACAAAGTGCCGAGAAACTACGAGTGACCCAAAGAGCCATGTTAGGAATAAGCCTAAGAGACAGAGTCAGAAACGATACGGTGATAGAAAAAACAAAGGTCACTGACATCATCCACCGGGTGGCGACTCTAAAATGGCAATGGGTAGGTCACGTAGCCAGAAGCTCAGAAGAAAAATGGAGACTTGGAGACCGTGGACGGCAAAGAGAAGTGCAGGGCGACCGCAACTACGATGGAGGGTGACCTGAACAGACACGTCGGAATAACCTGGATGCAGTCTGCACAAGACAGAGTGACGTGGAAGCGAATGGAGGAGGCCTTTGTTCAGGAGTGGACGGGAATAGGCTGAGGAAAAAGAAGAAGTACCTAATTATAAATGCATAAAAGCATCCGGGAAGATAATTAGAAAAACTCAGGTAGGTTCCTATTCACTCTCAAAGGCCAATTAGACATATATACCCCACCCACTTTATTGGAAAAAAACATGGTACGAATCGGATTTCCAATTGGATTCCACTTATTGTCCAACTCGAACGTAAACAAAAGTAACTAACTAACCATCACCCCGTCTCTCCGAAGGGGTAGGCAGAAATAATGGACTGACACACTTTTATTTTCTGACATTCTACTCTCAATTTCTCAACAGGGAATATGGTAGCTATACGTGACTCTATCCCATGACATTTCTTTTTAGGAATGCTTTGGGAGAGGCCTACATTCAGCAGTGGATGACAGACGGCTGATGATGAATGCTTGGGACCAACTCTCTGCAGCTTCGAAGAGATGGGCATCTCACATAACCAATTTCTTAAGATTACTCAGGGGATATTTCGAGAACTCGGCCGTGCTGGAGGATGTTTGGCTTTTTGTCCCTGATAGATATGTCCGACAGCGACAGTATAGATGGTTTTACCTACCGGCCGCTAGAACCAGCCTGCCTCTGGTGACACCGATGGGAAGAGCAATAAATCTGCTGAATGCGGTCTATTCGGAGATCGACGTCTTTCGTATTAGTGAAAGTACGTTCAGAAGGTAAATACTCTTGTCTTCTTAATGTCAAACCATCTCTCATGCGTTTCTGGTATTATACTATAAACAATATCATTTTACCTTTAAGAATGTATGACGGATTAGGACATAAGTGACAACGGTGAGAAATTAGAGCAAGTTACCGAATTTGTTTATCTGGGAAGCATGTTTACAAGAGATGGAAGAATGGAGAGAGATATCGGAAGAAGGGTTGGAGCTGAAAACAAAATAAATGGTGCACTCAACGTCATTACCGCAAATAGAAATATATCGACTGAAGCAAAGATGGCAGTGCACAGTGGAGTTCTATTCCCGACCCTTATTTATGGAAATGAAGCTTGGAATTGGCGAAGAAGGATGAAAGTAGGATAAATGCCGTAGAAATGAGGTCACTAAGAAGAATGTGCGGAAAAACAATGTATGATAGAATATCAAATGATGAAGTAAGAAAGGAATGTAAGGCGGATAAATGTGTGATAAATAAAATCAATAAAGGGTCACTAAGATGAGGGAAGAATGGTTAAAAAGAATAATACAAGTAGTGTGAATGGAAAAAGAAGTCGAGGAAGGCCGAGGAATACTGGCATGACCAAATTAATCAATCCTACTTAAAGGCGGCCATGTTCGAAGCAGAAACAATCAGCGAGCGTGCATGTCACGATCTGTGAATGTAGAAGATGCGCGAGAGTTATGTCAGGATAGAACATTGTGGTGATCCATCTTCTCTGCCTACCCCTCCGGAGAAACGGCGTGGTGGTTAGTTAGTTAGTTACTATGTTCTCAATAGATGCCTTAAACCTTAATTTTGTAATGTCTATTGATGAAATAAACTAATTTGATTTGAACATTCATACACATGTAATGCACACACGTCGATTTCTGCGACTCCTCATGTGGCAGGCAATAAATATGATAAAATAGCGTAGCGATATACCATAGGTAAACATTTAAAGAAACAAATGGTTAGTTTATTAGTTAAATATGCATTCTTTTCTTATGAAACAGGGAAAAACGTATTGTTTGGTTTCACACAGGAAAATTCACATCGAATTTCCTTGTAGAGCGTTCTGGAAAAAACTATAAAAGTGAAAACATGTTTGCATATTCTATTAACACCTGCAGAATGGATTTCAGAACGCTAACTCTGGCATGGGCACAAAAAATTATCTTGAATAATTCTTCCATGAGTAGGAACACACCGTTTAAACTATTATAGAAAAACTAACTAACCATCATGCCGTCTCCCCGAAGGGGTAGGCAGAAAGAATGGACTGCCACACTTTTGTTTCCTGACATATTTCTCTCGCTTCCTTAACATTCATACATCGTGTCTTGCACGGGCGTCGATTTCTCTGACTCCTTACGTGGCCGACATTCAATATTCGATTTATTTGATCGTGTCACGTTTTCCTCGGTCTTCCGATTCTATTTCTAGTTCCATTTACATCTTTAGCATATAATTTTTTTACCATTCTTTCTTCCACATGTCCAAACCATCTTAATGATCCATTCATTATTTTGTTCATAACACCATCATGCGCACCGCATTCACTTATTATATTTTCATTCGACACTCTATCACACACAGAGTATCCACACATTCGTCTAAGAGATCTCATTTCTACTGCATTTATTCTACTTTCATCCTTATCTTGCCATTTCCATGCTTCGCTTCCGTACATAAGGGTCGGTAGAAGAACACCATTGTGCACTGCCATTCTAGCTTTTTTGGATAGGTTTTTGTTTGCGATGACACCTTTAAGTGCACCATTCACTTTGTTGCCTGCCCCAACCCTTCTTTCAATATCCCTCTCCACTGTAAACATACTACCTAAATACACGAACTCATCTACTTGCTCCAAATTTTCACCATTCACCCTAATGTTGCAGACTGTCATGATTTCTTGACTCAATGACCTAATAATGCCTAAGAAGACATTTGATAATGCCTTAGAATGACATATGATAATGCCTTAGAAGGGCGAAACATGTCATTCCCATAAAATATAATAAAACTTCTAGAAAACTGACGTTTTCATTCGTATTAACATTTTAACCATTTTTCTCTCGTCCATTTGTTACATATGTCCAAACCCTCAGTGATCCTTTTTTAATTTTACTTATGATGTAATCAAAATAAATATACAGTAGCTAAATTGTCTCATAAACGAAAAATAGTTGTCTTTCGCCTAGCTAGGGCATTATCAAACGTGTCGGGAATCAAACGCGTATCTGTTTGAGTTAATGGAGCAGAATAAGATAATTGATATGCTGTATTATGCAAATTGTTAAAAAACATAAATATATAACTCATAAAATATAATAAATAAAAGTTCTAGTTATGAATTTCTTCATTGCACACTCATGATAACTCAATTCGCGTGGGAAAATACATTTTAGTTCACAAACACTTCTGGGAACTATGTTTACAAGAGACGGAAAAATGGAGAAAGACATCGAAAGAAGGGTTGGTGCTGGGAATAAAATAAATGGCGCACTCAAAGTCATTATTGCAAATAGAAATATATCCACAGAAGCAAAGATGGCAGTACACCATGGAGTTCTAGTGCCCACCCTCATGTATGGAAGTGAAACTTGGAGCTGGCAAAAGAAGGCTGAAAGCAGGATAAACGCCGTAGAAATGAGATCACTAAGAAGAATGTGCGGGAAAACGTTGTACGATAGAATACCGAATGATAAAATAAGAAAGACATGTAAGACAGATGACTACATCATGTATAAAATTAAAAAAGGATCCCTGAGATAGTTTGGACATATGGAACGAATGGATGAGAGTAGAATGGTTAAAAAGTTGTACACAAACAGCATGAGTGGAAAAAGAAGCCGAGGACGACCGAGGAAAACATGGCATGACCAAATTAATCAATTACTAAAAGGCGGCCACATTCGAAGTCGGAACAATCGAAGTGCGTGCATGGTACGATGTATGAATGTAGAGGAAGCCCGAGAGGTATGCCAGGACAGAGCATTGTGGCGATCCATCCTCTCTGCCTACCCCTCCGGAGAAATGGCGTAATGGTTAGTTAGTTAGTTAGTTAACACTTTTTTTTATATTATATGTTTATTGTTTCTTGAACAGTGATGTAAAACTCCATATTAAATAATTAATTCGAATGAAAACGTATGTTTTATGCAAGTTTTATTACATTTTATGTGAATGGTATGTTTTGTCTGTCTAAGGCATTATCAAATGTCTTTAGAAATGCCTACAACATTTGATAATGTCTTAGACAGGCGGAATATGTCATTCACATAAACATAATAAAACTTCTAGAAAACAGACGTTTTCATTCGTATTAACTATTTAATATAGAGTTTTACATCATTGTTTAATAAACAAAAAATGCTATATTCAATTTATTGTTTCTTGAACAATGATGTAAAACTCCATATTAAATAATTAATACCTACGAATGAAAACGTCAGTTTTCTAGAAGTTTTATTATATTTTATGGGAATGACATGTTTCGCCCTTCTAAGGCATTATCAAATGATGATGATATCGAATGAAAACGTCTGTTTTATTATATTTTATGAGAATGATATGTTTCGCCTGTCTAAGGCATTATGAAATGTCTTTGGTAATGCTTACATCTGATAATGCCTTGGACAAGTGGGATATGTCATTTACATAAAACATAATAAAACTTCTAGAAAACAGGCGTTTTCATTCGTAAAAAATATTTAATATGGAGTTTTACATCACTGTTTAATAAACAAAAAATATAATATTAAATAATCAATACGATTGAAAACGTCTGTTTTATTATATTTTATGAGAATGACATGTTTCGCCTTGCTAAGGCATTAGACATCAATGCCTTTGACAGGCCAAACATGTCATTCCCATAAAATATAATAAAACTTCTACTAAACCGGCGTCTTCATTTGTTTTGATAATTTTATGCGATTTAATATTGACGTTCAATATATGTTATAACACTATAAAACGTTAAGAAAACAAATGTTTTCATCAATATAATATAGTTTACACGAAACAAATTTAGAACGCGTATATTTATAAGTCGGCGAGTATTTTAAATTCGACAAGCGAAAATGTAAACATTGCATTCGTACAAATTTCGAAAGCCAAAAAACTTGTAAAAATCTCGTTCAAATTTCACTTTTAAACACTTAAACCTTTCGGATATCACGCACGCACATAACAGTAGCACATTTTCGGGTATTTTCGAATTAAAAAAAGCGAAAGTTATAGAAATGATAGTGACATAACCTCTCCAGAAATCCGTCGGAAGTAATCCCGCATCTTGTAAACATGGCGTTTGTTTTTATCGTTAACAGCCGCTGTATAAGTAAGTCACAGATCGCTCCGGCCCGGCTAGGTGTGCACTGAAACAACTCCGATATGCCTTAATTCTCGTTTGCAGATAAAAACGAAAAAAATAATAATAAAGAGTCGGCATTCTGTCACTCCGGGGGAAAGAGCGCGAACCGGTGTACACGGACGAAATTCATAAAAGGAAAAGTGTTCTCGAACTGCGCTTTAGGGATGGGCCCGCCCGTTCGCGCGGTCGAAACAGTTCGATTTATATTAAGAACCGAGAAAACGCATCGCTCATATAATATGCAAAAATGCAAGCGTAATAGAATTTCGAATAAACGGTTTCTTCATCTTCTTCAAGATTAGTTAAGCCGAAGCGTGGGCCTAGTATAAATTTCGGGGATCGAGCCAGCTTGGAACAATCTGCCTTCATATCTTAGATTCATAAATGATCTAACAGATTACTGATTTAAGCTAAAAACCCATATTTTTCATATTTTTTTAACGAATTTTTAAACTTGTATATTATATTCTATTATACTCTCTAACCTTATCCTTAAATGACAGAATGCTGGAACAGGTTGCTAAATTTAGATATCTGGGAGTGGATCTGTTCAGCCAAAATGATCTTGTAGGTGAAATAATAGGACAAGTCAACAAGGCTTCGGCGGTATCAGGTTGTCTCAAGGATATAATGTGGAAAAACAAGTATATGAGAATTGACAGTAAGGTCAGAATATATAAAACCTTCGTAAGGCCTATACTGACATATAGCATTGAGACCAGAGCGGATACCACAATAACAAAGGCTAAAGTACGGGTGGCAGAGATGAGGACGCTGAGGATGATAGCAGAAAGGACTATTCGAGATAGGGTGTGGAACACGCCTATCCGCGAGATCTGCAAGGTGGAAGATGTCGTGAGATGGGGCAGACAACGCAGAAGATACTGGAATGCGCACGTGCAGAGGATGGATACCACCAGAATCCCACACGCTGTGGCGCATCAGATTCCTGCCGGCTGCCGTCCCCCCGGAAGACCGCCGAAGAGATGGAGAGATAGTTGGGAGTCAACCTCCCAAAAAGGGCCAGCCTGATTTCAGGAACATACCAAAGGTCTATAAGGAGAAGAAGAAGAAAATACTTTCTAACCAATTGCGAATATCAGATGCAGCGTTCATATTTAGATTTTTTAATGTAAAACACGTCTTAATGCGCCCTTGAGGTGATTACATCACAAAAACGGCGCTTTAAAAGTTAGCATATTATTATTATTATTTCATGTCGACCTTCGTGTCAGAGTGGTAAGAGCTCTGACTGCCATACAGAAGGTCCCGGGTTCGATTCCCGGCGTTAGCAGTGTAATTGTCACAATTGATTAATTTAGTCATGCCATGTCTTCTATAATAATAATAAATAAATTTTGTATAAACTTTTGTTTTGTTTTCAATATTTAAAATGAACTTCTACCTAGAAATTTTAATTAAAAATATTAATTATTTAAATGAATAACAAAGCGAAATATTTCGCTTAATTAACTAACTAACTAACCATCACGCCGTCTCCCCGAAGGGGTAGGCAGAAATAATGGACTGCCACACTTTTCTTTCCTGACATATTTCTCTCGCTTCCTCAACATTCATACATCGTGTCATGTACGCGCGTCGATTTCTCTGACTCCTCACACGGCCGACATTCAATATTTGATTTATTTGATCGTGACACGATTTCCTCGGTCTTCCTCTATTTCTGGTTCCATTTACACTGTTAACATATAATTTTTTAACCATTCTTTCTTCATTAATTCTTTCCATATGTCCAAACCATCTTAATGATCCTTTCATTATTTTGTTCATAACACCATCATTCGCACCGCATTCACTTCTTATATTTTCATTCGACACTCAATCATACACAGAGTATCCTCCCATTCGTCTAAGAGATCTCATTTCTACTGCATTTATTCTACTTTCATCCTTCTTTTGCAAACTAAAACCTATCCAAAAAGCTAGAATGGCAGTGCACAATGGTGTTCTTCTACCGACCCTTATGTATGGAAGCGAAGCATGGAACTGGCAAAAGAAGGATGAAAGTAGAATATTTCGCTTAGACGAATAAAATAATTTTTCAGCAATATTATAAACTTCAAACATCATAGTTAAAAAATACAATAACACGTTTTTGAGCCAAAAAATGTCTGTTTTTTAGATATTCCATTACATTTAATAGGAATGACATGTTTCGCCATGTAAAGGCATTATTAAATATGCTAAAAATATACAAAAAAACTTGTAGAAAACAGGCGTTTTCATTCGTATTAATGGTTTAATATGGAGTTTCAAATCATTGTTCAAGAAAAAATAAACGCAAAATGATAAAGAAAGTATATGTAAACGGCGTAAACGGAACTAGAAATAGAGGAAGAACGAGGAAAACGTGACAAATTAATCAAATATTAAATGTCAGCCACGTGAGGAGTCGGTGAAATCGACGTGCGTGCATGAGACTACGTATGAATGTTGAGGAATTAAGAGGGAAGAGGGATGTGACTTTCCATTTTTTCAGCGAGACAAATTGATGGTTAGATAGTTGGTTATGAACCATTTATTGTCAATAGTTCTGAACAATCTTCGACATGTCGAATGAATCGAATGGCAAACGGTTTCTAACTAACTAACTAACCATCACGCCGTCTCCCCGAAGGGGTAGGCAGAAAGAATGGACTGCCACACTTTTCTTTCCTGACATATTTCTCTCGCTTCCTCAACATTCATACATCGTGTCATGCAGGCGCGTCGATTTCTCTGACTCCTCACATTCAGCGTTTGATTTATTTGATCGTGCCACGTTTTCCTCGGTCTTCCTCTATTTCTGGTTCCATTTACATCATTAAAATATAATTTTTTTACCATTCTTTCTTCATTCATTCTTTCAATATGTCCAAACCATCTTAATGATCCTTTCATAATTTTTTTCATGACACCATCGTTCGCACCGCATTCACTTCTTATATTTTCATTCGGCACTCTATCATACCTAGAGTATCCACACATTCTTCTAAGAGATCTCATTTCAACTGCATTTATTCTACTTTCATCCTTCCTTTGCCAGTTACATGCTTCGCTTCCATACATAAGGGTCGGTAGAAGAACACCACTGTGCACTGCCATTCTAGGTTTTATTGATAGGTTTTTGTTTGCGATGACAACTTTGCAAACGGTTTCAGGATACAAATATCAACTTCATATATAACATAATATACACAGCACTTGTAGCATTTGATAATAATACACAATTTAATTTATCTTTGTTGGATTCTACAGTACGAAAAGAAAATCGATTGTTGATCGAAGTTCTCTCAAGAAAACGCCTCCCACCGCTAAAATGTCATCTTCTGTCTCGTTCCCGCGCACGTGATGCAGATTGCCAATCGTAAAAATTAATTCACATTTGTATGTGATGTCGCGGAGGGTACCTACTCGGTACCTGATCCTCAAGATAGCATCGCGCGATATTCGAGATAAGGCGCAAATGTTTATTGCTTGTGTAGAATTGAATGTTTCTAAATTTATGTATGCGATAACATTTTTAATTTTTTGATTTAGATTTATTTATAGACAGGATGATCCAGGGATGCCCTAATCTGTAACTCTCCTGTATAAATCATTCTGTATAAAACAATCATCCGAACAGTAGTGACCTATGGGTGTGATGCGTGGACAATGACAGCGAAATCCGCAGAGCGACTGGACACTTTTGAGAGAAGGGTGCTGCGCAAAATTCTGGGACCTTTGAATGACGGTGAAGGCTGGAGAGTGCGGCATAATGATGAGCTGTTCCATCTTTACAAAGCTCCCAGTCTCTCTACACAGGTCAGACTGAATAGACTGAGATGGGCCGGTCACGTGCAGAGGATGCCGTCATCGCGAACCCCAAAAAGATTGCTGGAGTGGCACCCAGGTGGTAGAAGACACATTGGACGACCAAGGCTCACAATGGAGTTCTGGTCCCAACCCTAATGTATGGAAGCGAAGCATGGAACTGGCAGAAGAAGGATGAGAGCAGAATAAATGGTCCGACGGTTGAGAGCAGAATAAATGGTCCGAGATGAGATCCCTTAGGCGTATATGTGGTAGAACGATATACGACAGAATCTCAAATGCTGATATAATAAAGGAATGTAGAGCGGAAGAAAGTATTATGAACAAAATTATGAAAGGATCGCTGCGTTGGTTCGGACATATGGAGCGCATGGATGGAGAAAGAATGGTTAAGAAAGTATACGTTAAAGATGTAAATGGAGTACGGAGTCGAGCAGACCGAGGAAAACATGGCATGACCAAATCAATCAAATTTTAAAGGTTATGATAGAAGTCGGAAGAATCGACGTGCGTGTATGACTCGTTGTATGAATGGAAGCTAAATAGGTGTGTCAAGATAGGGTAGTGTGGCGGTGCATTTTCTCTGCGTACCCTGCAGAGAAACGGCGGGATGGTTTGTTTAAACTAGAAATAAATGGTGGCACTCAATCAAATCTGCCTATCCCAAGGTCGAAAAGGCGTTATACAGGTAGTTTGTGATTAATGTCGTTATTGATATTGGTTTATCTTATTATGTTTCTTGGGCCGCATATGGTTCGCGAACCGCGGGTTACGCAAGCCTGGCATAAACAATTGTCAATGACGTCAAAATCTAGCAATATAAAAAATCTGAAGACTTTTCCCAGAAAGGTTTTTCCCTGACAAACTTATCAAGGAAAACATCACCAAATGAATCAAATACTAAAAGGCGGCCATGTTCGAAGTCGGAACAATCGACGAGGGTACGAGTCGCGCTGTATGAATGTAAAATAAGCGCGAGAACAATATCCAATCTCAACATCCAAGACAGAAATTTCCAACATGTGGTGAAGAATAACTTCCGGTCTGGAACCGGAGAGAAGACGATATCAAAAGTAAAAACACGCGCGTATTCGAATGCAACGTTGTGTCGAAATTTCAAAGCAAATCAAATCATTAAGAATTAATTGTATCTCAACAGAGACGAAGATGTAAATGATTTGGAAACAGAATATGGTGGTCGAGGCGTTTTGCGGGACTTATGACCTGTCATTGGTTGGGTTAAGCGATCGCTTTATGTAATACAACATTTCCCATTCCGCACTTCTACGAACACCACGTCTGACGATTAACCACGTTGAGAAACATTTCACATACTTTAGTTCAATCTACACTGGCGCCATCTATTGAGAAATTCTAAATCACAACAGTTTATTAACTCAACAGACATTACAAACATAATAAATACTTAAGGCATCTATTGAGTATAGGTTAAATAATATATATACAACATAATACAGAGTAAGATGAGAATCTATAAAGCATGTGTACGACCAATAATGACATATGGCGTCGAAGCAAAGGCAGACACAGTAAGGGCCGAACAAGTTGTGAGGAAAAATGAAGACACTGAGGACAATAGCAGGCAACACTGTGAGATCGCGTGAGGAACACCAGAATAAGAGAGATATGGGAGGTTGAGGATATTATAAGATGGAGCAGACAGCGAAAAAGGGACTGGTACGGTCATATTCAAAGAATGGACACCACCAGACTCCCCTATATTGCATTGCATAATCAGCCTCATGGGACTCGTCCTCGTGGAAGACCTCCTAAAATATGGAAGGACAGCTGGGAATCTACCTCACAGGAGAAACACTCTGGGGAACAGACCACATAGGTCTACAACAAAGAAGAAGAATACAATACCAGGAACGCATTAGAGATGGGTCGACATTAGGAAGACAAGATACACTCCAAAGTCAAGAGTATTTAATAATTAAATAAAACGATGTATTTTAACTACTTCCACTTTTGTCTTAATTTCGACAGCGATCGGTATCACCTGATGCAGAATGGTTCTGGTCGGCGATAGGTAAAACACCCTCCAGCACGGCCGAGTTCTCGAAATATCCACTATATAATATAATGGGTTATGAGATGCCCATCTCTTCGAAGCTGTAGAGAATTGCACTTGGACTTGGATCTTCTGGCTTACAGGGGTTCAGCTCTAATGGCTATTCCTCTTACGTCTGCAGGAAACATTGTTGGCATTATGGCCCGGAATGTGATTCCGAAAGAGGGCGAGGGGGATTTAGGGTTTACGATAAAGTCTTACATTATTGTCAAGGAAAGGAAGACCAGTTAGGGTTGGGATTGTATTTATAAAAAAGTCTGTTCCCGAGGGGAAGATAAGAGAAGCAGTGCCTGGATGGAGTTGTGGTAGGAAATAGCATCATGCGTGAGACCATTTTGTTTGGCGGAGTACGCAGTAGGCTATCGGGGAGGATTTTTTATTTAGGTCGTAGTCTGGAAATGAAAGAGATGAAGTTGGAGTAATGCAAGGATTAATAGAGCTGGAGTGGCAGTATTCTGATGTACCAAAGGAGCGTGGTAACGGTGGGCTGTCATCGGGCAAGAACGCTAACTTCTTCTTCGTCAGCCTTCATCGGTCCACTGCTGGACATAGGCCCCTTCCTTTCCACTCGTCTCTATTTTCTGCCAGCTGCAGCCACATTTCCCCCCCACGGCAGCAATATCGTCGGCCCACCTTTTTTGCGGCCTGCCGACGCTTCTCCTATTCTCGCATGGTCTCCACCTTATTATTTTCTGGGTCCATCTATCCTCACTCTGTCTCGCCACATGACCCGCCCATTGCCACTTCAGTCTCGCTAGTCGTTCCATGATGTCCGTTATTTTTGTTCGGCGTCTAATCTCCTCATTTCTGATTTTATCTCGGAGACTGACGCCGAGCATATGTATTTCCATGGAACGCTGCGTGACTCTTAATCTCTCTACATTTCTCTTGGTGAGGGTCATAGTCTCCATTCCAGGACGCTAACATTACTCATTAAGTGATGTGGACCTGAAAGCGAGTATTTCCAAAATAAATGCCGTGGAATAGAGCCACGGATAGCTACCATGCTCCCTCGTGTAGAGACACCTCAGAAATTTTATCGGAGATCAAAGATTAGTACAACGAATGCTCACATTTTTTTTTATATAGACACATGTCGATAAATTGTATTGTATTATGATTAATGACGCCTTTTCTATAATAGTTTCTGCGATATACCTGGCTGTATGTATCCTTGGACTTTTGAACTCGTACCCACTTCATGGGCATCCAATACCAGCCATCGTTCGGATTCTAAGTGTATAATGATAAATGTATATTTATAAATATGTCATACATTATTAACGTGTAACTAACTAAAAATCACGCTGTCTCTCCGAAGAGAGAGGCAAAAAATGCACCGCCACATTGTCGAGTTGAAACGACCTGTTGTACATAAAAAAGTCGGCCAAACCTTATACCACAATGGCAAGTGAAATATAAGATAAAATACTATCTTAAGACTTGTTTGCCATCGATACGAAGAAGAAGAAGATTACAAAACAAAAAAACTAACACATTCTTCTATGTTCGCCATACTGTGTGTTGTAGATGTTTTATTTATCTTTTTCGTTTTTTATATACTTTGTATAAACAACACTATTAAAATTACATATCAGACTCGAACAACTATTCGTTCTTCAGTGATACATATTATAACTAACTAACTAACTAACCATCACGCCGTCTCCCCGAAAGGGTAGGCAGAAAGAATGGACCGTCACACATTTACTGATGAGGCACTCCATCCTTCTCTTTTAGCTCCGCGGGAGACGCGGTGTGATGGGTTGCGAACCTCATCGCCACCAATAGGCATCTCCCGCGCACACTTCGATCGTGCAACACCCACAAAATAAATCTAAAACAAATAATATAAAATACAATGATATGAAATAAAATAACAAAATAAAAATAATTTAACACAAAATGTTATTTTTAGATGGTGCACATATTGTCTATTTAATTTATGTTCCACGAATCCACCGTTTTTAATTAAGCACATAATGTAAGCACATAATGTATTTTTCGATGTTGCACATGTTGACATGGACGATCCGGAATTTTGTGTTTATTTAATTTATGTTACACGTATCCACCGTTTTTTAAAATAGCTGTAATTAGGCACTTAACCGGCATATTATAAAGATACATATTTAAAATATTATAAAATTGTTTACAAATATGATCAATGTTGACAGATTAATTGTGTTGTACGAGTATATACAAAGTATATAAAAAAAGAAAAAGACAAATAAAACTAATACGTCGTTTATCTGGAAGAGTAGGCAAAAATAATGGACCGATACACTTTTATTTCCTGACATACATCTCTCGCTTCTACAGCATTTATACATCGTGTAATGCACGCACGTCGATTTCTGCGATTTCTCACGTGGCTGACATTCAATATTTGATTTATTTGATCATGCCACGATTTCCTCTGTCTTCCTCTATTTCTAGTTCGTAAACAAATTATTATATCCTTAGAATAAATAGATATTTTGATAACATATCAGGAAGTATAAATGTATAATATTTATACAGTAAATTTGAGGATATTAAACAAAAAAAAATTATAAAACTCTGTTTTTATGTGTCTTTTTCTTTTTTATATACTTTGTATTTATATAAAACACTAAATTTAAAAAAAAATTACATATCAGACATGTTTCGGATAACCGGACAAATCGTATCGCTTACATACCTCATACATACTAGACACCAGGGCTTGCAGTTCATGCTCGTTGTCTGCAAGTAGCACAGCGTCGTCCGCATACAACAAACAGCTTACTGACACACCGTTCATTTTTGCACCTGCTTCCAACCCTTTCAGCTCTTTCATACACTTGTCCATATATAGATTAAACAACCATGGAGACATTACACACCCCTGTTTGACACCTTTATTGATATCAAAGCAGGCTGTAAGATCTCCATTTACTCTGACACTAGCAGTGCTTTCCGTGTATAGCGACTTAATTGCCGTGATCAGTTTTGTGCTTATTCCATATTCCGACAATATTTCCCACAGTTTACCTCTATCTACGCGATCATATGCTTTTTGCAAATCGACAAACGCACAGAAGAGTTTACAGTTTTTGGCCAGAAAAAGATATTATAAAGATACATATTCAAAATATTATAAAACCGCTTTCTTTAGAAAATTATAATAATGAATTAAATACAATTAAAAATATAGCTAATAATAATGGTTGCCTACAATAATAATTTAATTGATCAAATTTTAAATAGAAAAATCAAAAATAAATTTACTAAAGCAATCTTGTATACTCCAGCTCCCATCAATAATAATATAAATAATAACCATTGGCGTAGATTTTTATGTATTAATAATTTAACAAATATAAATTCAAAACGACTCCCATGTGACATTAGACCCGCGTTTTATAACAAACAATAATTAAGGCTAAATGCCGAAAATCATTCTCCATAGATGGCGTTAGTGGGTCGGTTGTATAGGTTAATTCTTGAAAAAATTCACTAGTGCAACCAAATCTACATAGATGGCTGACTGAAACTGCCACGTGAAGGTAAATATGGATTTTGAAGTATATATACATCTTCCAAAAATTTGTCATGCATGATCACAAATAACAAAGGTGGAATGGGGAATGTTGTAATTACATAAAGCGTGCGCTTAACCCAACCAATGACAGGTCATAAGTCCTGTAAACACCTTGATCATCCATGTTCAGTTTCCAGTTTACGACTTCGTCTCTATTGAGATACAATTAAAATAATTAAGGTAATGATGATGAATTAAGGTAATGCTTTTTGAAAAGGAAGAAACCATTACAGTCTGCAACATTAGAGTGAATGGTGAAAATTTGGAGCAAGTAGTTGAGTTCGTGTATTTAGGTAGTATGTTTACAGTGGAGAGGGATATTGAAAGAAGGGTTGGGGCAGGCAACAAAGTGAATGGTGCACTTAAAGTTGTCATCGCAAACAAAAGCCTATCCAAAAAAGCTAGAATGGCAGTGCACAATGGTGTTCTTCTACCGACCCTTATGTATGGAAGCGAAGCATGGAACTAGCAAAAGAAGGATGAAAGTAGAATAAATGCAGTAGAAATGAGATATTTTAGACGAATGTGTGGATACTCTGTGTATGATAGAGTGTCGAATGAAAATATAAGAAGTGAATGCGGTGCGAATGATGGTGTCATGAGCAAAATAATGAAAGGATCATTAAGATGGTTTGGACATATGGAAAGAATGAATGAAGAAAGAATGGTAAAAAAATTATATGTTAATGATGTAAATGGAACCAAAAATAGAGGAAGACCGAAGAAAACGTGGCATGATCAAATAAATCAAATATTAAATGTCGGCCACGTGAGGAGTCAGAGAAATCGACGCGCGTGCATGACACGATGTATGAATGTTGAGGAAGCGAGAGAAATGTCAGGAAAGAAAGGTGTGGCAGTCCATTCTTTCTGCCGACCCCTTCGGGGAGACGGCGTGATGGTTAGTTAGTTATATTTTAGGTAAATTAATAACAAATAATAAAAACTAGGAAGATAAATTTTTCAATCAGGGATTCATAAACTGAAATGTAATCATCTTTTTATGTAGGTAAAACAAGGCGTAATTTTAAATTAAGAATAAAAGAGCACATAATATGTCTCTTTAATAAAATTTTTCTGAATTTGCTAACCACCTCATTGAAAAATATCAGTCATTTAATAAAGATAATGGCGTTGAAATTTTGCATGTTAATAATAGAAATATAACTTTGGGCAATCTAGAAATTTTAGAAATTAAAAAAGCCAATTAAAAATAAAGAAAATAATCAAATAAAGTTAACGTCAAGTCCAATCTTTGATTTATTTCCTTTGTTGTAAGTAATTACCTGAACCCCAATAAGAACTTTAAATTGTTATTTTCAATTGATTCATAATATTAGTTATAACAAAATCACAAACGTTCCAAAATAAATCTTTATAACATCTGTCAAAACTGATCATATTTGTAAACAATTTTATCATATTTTAAATATGTATCTTTAAAATATTACTGAGGAAGGATCGAAACATGTCTGATATGTAATTTTATTTTTTTGAAAGTTAGTGTTGTTACAATGCATATAAAAAGACAAATAAAACATACTCGTATACAACACAAAGCATGGCGAACATAGAAGAAATTCTGTTTTTATGTATCACAATTTTATTATTTATAATTTTATTATTGTAACATCTGATGATGTCAACATAGGTTGACGAAACAGCTGTAGCGAAAAATAACAATAAAATTGTGATACATAAAAACAGAGTTATAATATATAATTTAACAGTTTATAATGTTGGAAGTATCCTACTGTTTCGGCCAAAACAATGGACTATTTTTAAAAATAGTTATATAACACCTGATTTGAAGGCTAAAACGGACGAAAATAAGAACAAACAATGCGTAGATGATGTGAATGGAGTGAAAAATCGATTTAAAACGAGGCATGACAAAATCAATCAACCCGAAGCTTGTATTGTACGCTTTAAGAATTTGAAGGTTAAAAAATTCTTAAGATATGCAAGATTTTACAAGTGAGATGGTCCATTGTATCGTTACTGTTTACCTCATGGTGAAAACTGTGTAATGCTTAGATTAATATTCATTCGACGATCTTAGTGATAGAGTGGTAAGAGATATGACTGCCACACCTAAAGTTCCGAGTTCAATTCCCAGAGACGACGGCCCATACTGCTCGAGTTTCGATGAGAAAACTGCGACAGATGTTCCCTGCGCGCCTCGTCTGAAGAAGAATCCATTTAACAATCTAAACATTAAGCAGTTTTCAGCACGTGGTAAGCAGTAACCATGAACACTTTCATTGGTAATATCTTTAAGTATTTTTAACTTTCAAATTCATACAGCGAGCGTACAATACTCGTTTTGGGATGATTGATTTTGTCAAGCCTCGTTATAAACTAATTTTTCGCTCCATTCACATCATAGAAGCATTGTTTCCTCGTGTTTTCGTCCATCTTAATAATCAAGCCAGTGGCGGCAGAACTTTTTTTAGAATTTGTTTTTTTGTATACAAATACTTGTTGACAAATACTGGATTTTTACCCATTGCAGGTTAATCATTTTTTAAGGATTAATTGGTTATTGTAGTATTGTATCTCAATAGAGGCATTGGGTATTGTATCTCAATAGAGACGAAGATGTAAATTATTTGGAAACAGAATATGGTAGTCGAGGCGTTAACAGGACTTATGACCTGTCATTGGTTGGGTTAAGCGATCACTTTATGTTTAACAACATTCACCATTCCTCCCTTCTTACGACACCACGTCTGACAATTTTTTGGAACTTGTATATCTGTTAATATTTTTTAATAATTTCACTGTTGGTAGGTCCATCTACACTAGCGCCATCTATTAAGATAATTTGTAAGCATTAAGCAGAAATCTTTATTAATGCAATGTGAAAGGCTTTTACGCAATTATCACATTGCTAGATAACGCCTGGAGTGAAACTCCAATTTTTATGCTATTAACTTGTACCATATTAACTGTGTGCTATTAACTTTTTTTTATATAATCCATTGTTTTGGTTGTGCACACCATACTCTAAGATTATAAACTGTTTCATTTGGAACACCGCTGTAAAATCATTATTATAACAACACCAAACCATCACGCCGTTTCCCCGAAGGGATAAGCAAGCTAAGACAACGTGTTAGAATATTGTTTTGGCTGTTCTGGCTATATTTAAAGGGATTGCTGGGAGCAAAAGGCGCAGGATCAAGGAGCTTGCAACATCATCAAGGAGTCTAAAACTCTTCAAGGGTTGCAAGACCAACTGAATTCATTTGACGAATTTTTATGAATTAAAACATTGTTTTTTCCACTTTTGAGTTTATTTTTCTCGACTTGTTTCGAAGGCTTACACCTTCATCATCGGGCCAACGATATAACTAACTAATTAACCATCACGCGGTCTCCCCGAAGGGTTAGGCAGAAAGAATGGACTGCCACAGTTTTCTTTCCTGACATATTTCTCTCGCTTCCTCTACATTCATACATCGTGTCATGCACGCGCGTCGATTTCTCTGACTCCTCACATGGCCGACATTTAATATTTGATTTATTTGATCGTGCTTCGTTTTCCTCGGTCTTCCTCTATTTCTGGTTCCATTTACATCATTAACATATAATTTATTTTGACAACTATATAAACTTATATAATAATAAAAGTTTATATCGTTCTCCCGATGATGAAGGTGTAAGCCTTCGAAACATGTCGAGAAAAATAAACTCAAAAGTGGAAAAAACAGTGTTTTTAATTCATAAAAATTCGTCATTATGGAATTCCACAGTGTTAACGCCTTAAGTTTATCTAAAATTAGTTCATTTTATTTAAAAAAAAAAACATAAATATTACAGACATTTACAGACAGAGCGGAAACTTTGTAGACTTCACGAGGAAGCGGCAAAAGTAGGTCTCAAGATTAACATGTCCAAGACAGTAGACCTACGAGTGTCCACAAATGACTCCACCCCAATCTTGCTCCACGGTGTCCCCCTTGTGACCACGACCAGCTTCTGCTACCTCGGTAGTATGATAGCAGGCTCAGGAGGTACGGAGGAGGATGTAGCCAGCAGACTTGACAAGGCAAGGGGAGCTTTCGCTATGCTTCGCCCTGTATGGCGCTCCGGTATCATTTCGAGAAAGCTCAAGCTCCAAGTATTCAGCAGTAACGTTAAAAGCGTACTGCTGTACGGATGTGAGACTTGGAAGTCTACCGCAGACGTTATTGGTAAACTCCAGGTGTTTATAAATAGGTGCCTTCGCTCAATATTCAAAATCTATTGGCCCCAAACAGTGTCAAATGCCGTTCTCTGGACCATGGCAGGCGAAAAGCCAATTAGAGAACAAGTCGCTAGGCGCAAATGGCAGTGGATCGGTCACACTCTGAGACGGAACCCAGCCTGCATCGCTCAGGGCGCACTAGACTGGTCCCCTATGGGGGGAAAGAGAAAGCGAGGCAGACCTAGAGCCACCTGGAGAAGAACCCTGCAGGGCGAGGTTAAGGCAGCAGGTCTCACTTGGGACGATGTTAAGCATCAGGCATGCGATAGAGTCGGGTGGAGAAGATTCCTTGAGGCCCTATGCACCACGGAGGTGTGACAGGACAAAAAGAAGAAGAAGAAGATTACAGACATTAAATTTTATAGATCATTTATAATTACAATTTTAAAAAATAAGTAAAAATAAACAATGAAGTACAATGAGAAAAGCAAATATAAATGTAATACTCGTATACAATATTATATACGATATTCCGTTATGCTGGAGAGGGTTCAGAAAAAAAATCTGAGGTTTCTCTACAAGAGAGAGTATGGTATTTATCCGTGGCTCTATGCTCGAAACCAATTCTTTAGAGCTTCGAAAAAATGGGCATCTCATTACCCATTTCTTTAAATTAACTAACTAACTAACTAATTAACCATCACGCCGTCTCCCCGAAAGGGTAGGCAGAAAGAATGGACTGCCACACTTTAATCGATGCGGTACTCCATCCTTTTCTTTTCGCCGTCGCGAGAGACGCGGTGTGATGGGTTGCGAACCTCATCGCCACCAAAAGGCATCTCCCGCGCACACTTCGATCGTTCAACGTCTACATAATAAATCTAAAACAAATTATCTGAAATACAATGATATAAAATAAAATAACAAAGAAAAATAATTTAACAAATAATGTTCTTTTAGATGGTGCACTTGTCGTCAGCTGGACGATCCGGACATTTGTGTTTATTTTATTTTTATTCCACGTTATCCACTGTTTTTTTTTTAATTTACTGTAATTAGGCACTTAAAACAATCCAACACCAGCAAGAACTTAAAAATATTATTGAAGAATTTATTCAAATTGTCATTGGAACAAATGAAAAAATTATTTTTACACCTGTCAAAATTCTTTAAATTAATCAGGGGATATTTCGAGAATTCGGCGAGCTAGAGGGTGTTGTCCCTGATAGATTTCTCCGACAGCACAGATTGTTTTACCTACCGGCCACCAGAACCAAACTGCCTCTGGTAACACCGGTGGGAAAAGCAAATTGTCGGCTAAATGTGGCTCTATCGCCGAATGCTTAGAATTCCCTGGACAGACATGGCTACCAATACCGAAATCCTGAGGCGAGCTTGAGTTGACAGGGAACTATTAACAACTATCAAGGTTCGAAAGATCTCAAATCTGGGTCATATACTGCGTGGGGAAAAGTACCACCTTCTCCAACTGATATTGGAGGGGAAAATTGAGGAACGCCGAGGACCCGGTAGGAGACAGATGTCCTGGCTGCGAAGCGTGAGAAAGTGGACCAGCATCCGAAGTGTGGAGAAGCTGTTCCGAGCGGCACAGGATAGGGACAGGATCGCCAAGGTCATCGCCAACGTTATAACCGTTTTCTTTTAGGTACAAAATGCGTAGAGACTTTTTCTGTACCTTCTCAATCAACAGAAAATATTTAGTTTCGTGCGGTGCCCACATATTCTTCTTACCAAAGAGTTAAAGAATAACTTCAGGACTTTGAATTTTAAGTCACTGAAGTAAGTCAATGGTCAGTTTTGGTGAAGTGTATGATTCTAACATCACGTGAGGTGCTGCACAAATAGTACTCAGTGAAATGCGTGTGTGGTGTTTTCTAGACACAAGATATCAGAGGTTACCTAAGGAACAGTGGTTGGTCCCGCGGTGAAGTAGATTCAGACGATGCACTCGTCAGCGGGTCGATCCTTGTCGAATTGAATAGAAAATTATTAGACACGGGATAATCATTGATTAACAGGGCAAATAATTTTGGTGTACGCAATTGCGCAAGTGGACATATTGTTTGATTGAAAAGTCTAAAAAACCGACGTTTTAATCAATATTTAATATTGCGTTTAACACCATCGTAATGGAGACATTTGAGAGTATTTCGTTGATTAATTATATGATTTTTGATGAATGGCCATTTTCGTTTTCAAACATTCTTAATAATAATAATAATAATAATATGCTAACTTTTAAAGCGCCGTTTTTGTGATGTAATCACCTCAAGGGCGCATTAAGACGTGTTTTAAATCTTAAAATCTAAATGTGACCGCTTAAAAAACGATCGGTTTAAAAGTATAGTAGAACAAAGTATAAATGTTTAAATTGGGTATGAAATATGAAAAAGATGGGTTTTCAATTTAGATCTGAAATCTGTCGGATCATTTATGCATCTAAGGTGTGAAGGGAGATTGTTCCAAGCTGATGGACCGGCTACCGCGAACGCTCGATCCCCGAAATTTGTACTGGGGCAACGCTTCGGCTCAACTAATCTTCCTATTGCTGAGGAGTTCGCCGAGCGAAGTGTGGATTTCCGTGAATTTAGGCTGTCCGTTATACAGAGTTCAGATATATAACTTGGTGCCATTCCATGTAGCGCTTTGAAGACTGTCCAGCAGAGTTTATACTGGATTCTTTCTGGACTTTTAAGCCAGTGAAGTTCTTTGAGATGTTGTGTTATATGAGACTTTTTTGGAATGCCTTTAATGAGCCTTGCTGCTGCATTGAACGCAGATTGAAGTTTGTTTATTTGTTGTTTTGGAATGTTTGCATAAATTCCATTACAATAATCAAGTCGTGACACAACGAAGGAATTTACAAGAGTTTTGAAAGTGTCGTGGGGAATACTCCTTTTGACGGATTTTAATCGTCTTAGGTGGAAGAAACTAGCGCTGACCGTGTTATTAATTCTCAATTACAGTAGAAAGTCGTTTATCCGGACTAATTGGGACTGGAGGTGTTCCAGATACATATTTTTCCGGATAATCAAACATACCCGCCGCTGTTATAGGACGCAGCGGCGCCCCTTTGACAGCTTCGCTATAACAATCCCTAGGCCCTTCCCTATCCACGCAGGACTTACATTAGCTGGAGAATGCACCATTCCAGAAAAAAGGCAAAGAGGGTATCTAGGTCACATTTAATCCAATTTAATTTCAATCCACTTCTATGGATCCATGGATCCATTCGGGTCACAGGCGGTTCAGGTCGCAGGTTAAGTGTCCCCTTTTCTCATAGTCGAATCTGGAGTTCCCCAGGGATCTGTGCTGGGACCTCTTCTATTCGTAATTTTCACGAACGATGTGGCCAAAATATAATAATAAAATCATTCGGCTTGTTGTCGCATTGCTATGCTGACGACCAGCAAATATACTCTTTCTGTGACCCCACTGATACAAGTCATCTCAAATCTTCGACAGTCAACTGCATTGACGCTGTATCAAATTGGATGGCTTCGAATAAACTCATACTAAACCCATCAAAAACAGAATTTCTTTTGACTGCTTCTACGAAGCGCCTAAACTTAATTGATCGCTCCCCAGTATCTACATCCGACACAGATATCTCTCCTAAAAAACAATAAAACTTCTTGGCGTCCATCTAGAGACTGATCTTTCATTGAAAACTCAAATCGATAAAACAGTCAGCAATTGCTTCTTTCATCTACGGCAATTAAGATCCATAAAAAGAAATATTCCCATTGACAGTTTTAAAACATTAATCAATTCCTTCGTCATGTCCCGACTAGATTACTGCAATGGAGTATACGCCAACATCCTCAAACAGCAAACAAATAAACTCCAGTCTGCATTCAATGCAGCAACAAGACTGATAAGGGGTGTGCCAAAGAGTTGTCACATAACACAGCATCTTAAGGAGCTCCACTGGCTGAAATGTCCAGAAAGGATACAATACAAGCTCTGCTGGACGGTATATAAGGCGTTGCATGGAATGGCACCAGCTTATATATCTGAACTCTGCATCAACGAGAACCTAAATGCTAGACAGTCTACATTGTGATCAGCTAAGTCTTCTGCGATCGGTAGATTGACTGTGCCAAAACGCTGTCCAAGCACAAACTTTGGCGACCGAGCCTTCGCGGTAGCCGGCCCTTCAGCCTGGAACAGTCTTCCAGCAGACCTTAAGTGCATTGAGAATCAATCAGAGTTTTGATTGAGCCTCAAAACGCACCTTTTCAAATTATTATTTCCTGAGAGGAAGGGCTGATCGACTTCGTCAGGTGCAGCCCTCATACCTTTGTGGCAGAGTGGTAAGAGCTCTGACTTCCATACCGAAGGTCTCAGGTTCGATTCCCGGCAATGGCAGTGTGATTGTCACACCGTCTTTGGTCTGGTGTAGAATTCTCGTGACAATAAAATGGCGATAGATTGGCTGCCTATCACATGTCATAAGAATCAATATAATAGCTAAAATAAATTGTATACAGTAATTGGGTTCAAACGATCTGTTGTATACAAGGAGAAAAAAAAAATACTAATTATGTTTATTATTATTGTAATTATGGTTATTATTATTATTATTGTAATTATCTTGTTGATAAAACGGAGCATCTTCTACAGCGCCCTTGAGATGAGTAATTCATAAAAATGGCGCTCTATAAATTATCCCATTTATTATTATTCTATGGATCCAATCTAAACAAAGCAAAATATGGATAATCAAACAGGCGCCAATTCTTATAGCATACTAAGGTGTAAATCCATTTTTTTATTTTATTTATTTTATTCACAATGTTTTCTTTATTGTTTTTTGAACAACGATGTAAAACTCCATATTAGATAATTAATACGAATGAAAAAACTTATGTTTTTCTAGGAGTTTTATTATATTTTTTGGGGGATGACACGTGGCTATACTTACATAGTATATACAGAAGACAAGAATACATCACCCTAATCATCGATTTGCAGAAAGGCGATTTCATATATTTTACTTATAATCCGTTACTTATAGAATGGCAGTGCACAATGGTGTTCTTCTACCGACCCTTATGTATGGAAGCGAAGCATGGAACTGGCAAAAGAAGCATGAAAGTAGAATAAATGCAGTTGAAATGAGATCTCTTAGAAGAATGTGTGGATACTCAGTGTATGATAGAGTGCCGAATGAAAATATAAGAAGTGAATGCGGTGCGAATGATGGTGTCATGAACAAAATAATGAAAGGATCATCAAGATGGTTTGGACATATTGAAAGAATGAATGAAGAAAGAATGGTAAAAAAATTATATGTTAATGATGTAAATGGAACCAGAAATAGAGGAAGACCGAGGAAAACGTGGCACGATCAAATAAATCAAATATTGAATGTCGGCGAATTGAGGAAGCGAGAGAAATATGTCAGGAAAGAAAAGTGTGGCAGTCCATTCTTTCTGCCTACCCCTTCGGGGAGACGGCGTGATGGTTAGTTAGTTAGTTAGTTAGTTTACTTATAATCTTTACTTAATTTTTGAAATATGTAAAGTCGTTTATAAACTTAACAATTGGTAGCAATACTTTAATGGAGCTACTTTGATTGATATAATTTCATTTAATAATCCTTAAATGATGCAAACATTACAGCCAACAATTTCATAATGAGTTCCAGGAAACAATTCATATCTCTAGGCTCTTCCCAATAATTATTTCTTCTTTAGTTTTGAAATATGTAAAATCGTTTTATAAACTGAACATTTGTTTTCTTAGAAATACTTTAATAATGAGCTACCTCAAATAACTAATTTGATTTATATAATTGCATTTAGTATTCCTTAACGAGGTAAAAAAAAATTCATAATAAGTTCCAGGATACATTTTCTATTTTCTGGACTCCCCACAATAATTATTTTTCCATTGTATAAAGCCACATCATTGTTAATTTACCATACTATGCTCCTCTCAATAGAGTGTATAAAGAGCAACACGCCCAAGTATAGCCACATTTGATAATGCCTTAGAAGGGCAAAACATGTCATCCCCCAAAAAATATAATAAAACTTCTAGAAAAACATAAATTTTTTCATTCGTATTTATTATCATAATATTTTCATTCGCACCGCATTCACTTGTAATATTTTAATTACATAAATACCTCAATCCAAGTACACTTTGTGGTAAAGTAAATTACATTATATAATAATAACACAATAGCCAATGTAAACAATAAAATATTTATACAATACGTACAAAAATAGTAGACATAAACAGGTCGTCATGTCTATATTACCTACATCATGCTAATAGACAGCCCAAGGTCGATACATATGATCAAAGAGTCCAATTAACTAACCATCCCGCCGTTTCCCAAGAGGAGTAGGCAGAGAGGATGTACCGCCATGCGACTCTATCCTGACACAACTCTCTAGATTCATCTACATTCATACATCGTAAAATGCACGCTCGTCGATTTTTCCGACTTCGTATGTGACCGCCTTTCAGTATTTGATTAGTTTGGTCATGTTATGCTTTCCTTGGTCTTCCACGGTTTCTCTTTCCACTCACACTCTTTTTTGACGACATTCAGGTTTGTGCATATTTATATTATTATGTTTATAAGCATGGAACTGGTAGAAGAAGGATGAGAACAGAATAAATGCGGTAGAGATGAGGTCCCTAAGACGTATGTGTGGTAGAACGATGTACGACAGAATTTCAAATGCTGAATGTAGAGCGAAAGAAAGTATTATGAACAAAATTATGAGAGGAACGCTGCGTTGGTTCGGACATATGGAGCGCATGGGTGAAGAAAGAATGGTTAATAAAAAGTATACGTTAACGATGAAATGGAATACGGAGTCGAGGTAGACCGAGGAAAACATGGCATGACCAAATTATTCAAATTTGAAAGGTTGGTAATGTCAGAAGCCGGAAGAATCGACGTGCGCGTATGACTCGCTGTATAAATGTGGAGGAAGCTAGAGAGGTAGGTATGTCAGGATAGAGTAGTGTGGCGGTCCATTCTCTCTGCCTACCCCTGCGGGGAAACGGCGTGATAGTTTGTTGTTGTTGTTGTTGTTATCATGTAAAATTTCAACGCAATTATCTGTAATTAACGAAAGATATTTTTCTATGAGAATTATTTATCAATAGAGAGTAAAGTCTGAATCCACAGAACTTCTGACAGACCGATAATGACAAATGACATAGAAACAAGAGCTGATGCAGTTCGCACTGAGTCACTTCTCAGAACCACAGCGATGAAATAGAGGAAGGCCGAGGAAAACGTGGCACGATCAAATCAATCAAATATTAAATGTCGGGCACGTGAGGAGTCGGAGAAATCGACATGCGTGCATGACAAGATGTATAAATGTAGATGAAGCGAGAGAAGTATGTCAGGAAATAACAGTGTGGCGTTCCATTCTTTCTGCCTACCCCTCCGAGGAGACGGCGTGATGGTTAGTTAGTTAGTTAGTTAGTTAGTTATATATTATTTCAGAAATGTTCATGTTCATGTTAGTGGCGATGAGGTTCGCAACCCATCACACTGCGTCTCCCGCGGGGCGAAAAGAGAAGGATGGAGTGCCGCATCGGTTAAAATGTGAAAGTCCATTCTTTCTGCCTACCCTTTCGGGGAGACGGCGTGATGGTTAGTTAGTTAGTTTTCATGTATTATATATTATGCTTATTTATTCAATAAAGCATTGGAGTAAGATGGGGTAGATTAAATGTGGTCTGGCACCACCTTTTTGTTGCCGTCTTTAAAGTCCCGGATGGACCGGGGACAGGCCCAGGGAGTGTACGAGCAAGGCTGACAAAAGGGCGCCGCTACGCCCTATAACAGCCTCGGATATGTGGCGGGAACTTCTATGTTCCTTTAAAAAAATTATATTTATATTTCCATAGGAAATGCAGTGGGGTAGAACCACGAAAGCTACCATACTCCCTTATGTAGAGATACCTCAGATTTTTTTTTCTGAACCCACTCCAGCATAAAGGAATATCTTGCCTCGTGAGGACTCCATATCATTGTATAACTATATAACTCCTTAGTCAGAAGCAGACTCGAGGGAGGTGCCGTGATATGGAGTCCTCATGGGGCTCAGTATTCTCTCATGTTAGAGAGGGTTCAAAAGAAATTCTTGAGAACCCTCTACATGAGAGAGTACGGGGTATATCCTTGGCTCTATCCAACGGCATTTCTCTTGGGTATGCTGGGGTATAACTCCCTCGAACTAAGGAGGGAAGGATTACTGTCAACACATTTTTTCAAACTGATTCGGGGCTCTACTGAGAACCCCTATGTTCTGGAGCAAATAGGTATTTTTGTTCCTGATAACTACCTGCGACAGCGCCGACATCAATTGTTCTTTACTCCGTCACGCAGAACCAACCTGCCTTTGGTGATGCCAGTAGGAAGAGCAATTCGGACGCTGAATCTAATCATCTCGGATTTGGACATTTTCAGTGTCAGTGAGGCAGAATTCATAAAAAAAATATTGCGAATTCTGGAAAGAGTACTGCCTCACTGACGTCGACATATTTGGATTCCTTCTGATATGTAGGATTTTTTGGTCTCATGTTGTTTTGTTTTATTTTATCTTTGTAATACCGTTTTGTGTCCAAATGAGTCGCGTAAATGTTTTATCGTGTATAATGTATAAATAAATAAATAAATAAACTGTTAAGTTACCATAAATGTCCCAAAACCTACTGTGTACAGGCGTAAGAGATTCCGGCTGCTGTACAAAAGGTGTTACCATATTAGAGATAGTGTTTGAGTGTTTATTGGCTTATCTGCTATAGTGCGGAATCCCTTATCTATCCCTTATCTCAGCGCGGCGGGAGGTAGAATAATTATTAATAAAAATAAATGGGGGAAATCTATCGAGAACATCGGAAAACACATGCGTAATTATTATTATAAAACATATACGAGAAAATTTTATGCTACGTGCGATAATTTACATTTTCCTGTTAGGCCGCACAGTGGGGTGATTCATTGAAACAATTCGGACCAAAAACTAACTAACTAACTAACCATCACGCCGTCTCCCCGAAGGGGTAGGCAGAAAGAATGGACTGCCACACTTTTCTTTCCTGACATATTTCTCTCGCTTCCTCAACATTCATACATCGTGTCATGCACGCGCGTCGATTTCTCTGACTCCTCACATGGCCGACATTCAATATTTGATTTATTTGATCGTGCCACGTTTTCCTCGGTCTTCCTCTATTTCTGGTTCCATTTACATCATTAACATATAATTTTTTTACCATTCTTTCTTCATTCATTCTTTCAATATGTCCAAACCATCTTAATGATCCTTTCATTAAGATGGACCAAATTTTAATAATTTATGTTGCGCTCCGAGTTCTTTTTTTTAAGTTAATCGAACATTAAAAATTTAAAATAAATGATTAAGGTGCACAGTGAGGCGAATCTGTCAAATAATCCGGACAAAAATTTAATAATTTTTTTAGAACAAATGATTTCGCAACAGAACACAATTATTCTGGTGTTGTAGAAAAATATGGTAAAAAGAAAAACTTCAAAAAATACGCTGATAAAGGTAACCACCACCACAGAACCAAGTCTCGCGACTGCGTTACTTACGTCAAGGTGGCTTGAGGAGGTCGCAGGAGATTAGTCAGCCTCACCGGATCCACTGCAGCGTCGCTCCTGCGGTCTGACTTCATCTCCAGTCCACCGCAGTAGAACTCTAGGCTAGCACGTCTCATCTCATCGTCGTAGCGATCCAGGCTGTCCCTTCTCCCGTCGTTAAAAAGACTGGGCCGCTCGTCGAACCTCTCGATAGCGATTCTCTCGTCTATCCGCTCCACGAGGCTGGGTCTTCGCTCGTCGAGGCGCTCGATAAGCCCGTCGAACCGCTCAGCGAGGCTGCCCCGCCTCTCTTCGAACCGCTCAGCGAGGCTCAGTCTCCTCTCGCTGCGGCGGTCGTCTCCGTAGCGGTCAAGGCTCGCGCGTCTCTCGAGGTTGATCGCTGGTATAACGGCTTCACCAGCCTCCCAGGTCGGGTTCGGCTCGCCGGACTCGGCAAGCACGAACCGCTTCGAGGTCCGTCTCTTCATCATGCCTCGAGGCCGTATCCACGTAAAGAGGCGCCGGAAGAAGGAAGGAGTTACTTCTGACTCGCATGCGGCTGTCATACACTCGGGGACATCTGAACCGCTTTCTTCAAACTCCGACAGAACGAGTTTTTTTAAAACACTACCAACTCGCGGATTTTCGGAATACTATTTTTTTTGTAAACTTTCATTAACTGTACTAAAAAAAAAATTGTGGGTGATACGCTGTTGTGCGAACATTTCAGAGTTTTCAAAATGAAAAAAAAAATATATATATATACATATATATATTCATATAAATTTATAACAAACAACAAACCATCACGCCGTTTCCCCGCTGGGGTAGTCAGAGAATGGACCGCCACACTACTCTATCCTGGCACACCTCTCTAGCTTCCTCTACATTCATACAGCGAGTCATACACGCACGTCAATTCTTCCGACTTCCAACATGACCAACATTTAAATTTTAATTAATTTGGTCATGCCATGTTTTCCTCGGTCTGCCTCGACTCCGTATTCCATTTACATCATTAACGTATAATTTCTTAACCATTCTTTCTCCATCCATGCGCTCCATATGTCCGAACCAAGGCAGCAATCCTTTCATAATTCAGTTCATAATACCTTCTTCCGCTCTACATTCCTGTCTTATATCAGCATTTGATATTCTGTCGTATATCGTTCTAACACACATACGTCTTACGGACCTCATCTCTACCGCATTTATTCTGCTCTCATCCTTCTTCTGCCAGTTCCATGCTTCGCTTCCATACATTAGGGTTGGGACCAGAACTCCATTGTGAACAGCCGTTTTCGCTTTCATTGATATTTTTTTTGTTTCCAATGACTATTTTTAAAGCTCCATTCACCTTGTTACCCGCACCAACCTTTCTTTCGACGTCACTATCCGTTCGGTCACCCGTTGTGAAAATACTACCTAAATACACAAATTCACTCACTGGCTCCAAGTTCTCTTCGTTCACACTTATGTTACAAACTGTCATTTGACCAAATAATGATTAAGAAGGTACACGTTAACGATGCGAATGGAGTGCAGTGTCGAGTAAGACCGAGGAAAACATAGAATGACCATACATCAAATTTTAAAGGTAGGCTATCTTAGAATATGTTCTTATTGTTTTTCTCTATCTATCTTAATGGCAAAACGCCGTGATGATTTGTTAATGCTGTTTTTGAAAAAATGTCTTAATTTATTATATAAAATTTATATTAAATCAAAGCAAATTGATGTACTAACATGCGTATTTAAAAATAAGCCCAAATATCATATTTATAGCATACTAATACTACTAGCGTTAAAACAAACAATCATTATCATAGATGAAAGAAGAAAAAATCTTAAAGCGTAAAGCCATTTTTTTAGAATATAAGTAAAATACCTCGCCTTACGACGCTCCACTTTGCGACGTTCCGCAAATATGAAGTTCACTTTTTAAACCAGAATATGTGAATCACAAATTAACTGTTTTTATTATTATTATTATTATTATTATATATCACTTAAATAATACTAATAATAAGAAATCATAAAGACACTGAAAAACAGATACTTGAAAATCTTTTTTAATAAATAACTAACCATAACGCCGTTTCTCCGAAGCGGTGAGCAGAGAGGACGGACCGCTACACTGTTCTATTGTGACATAATCTCTTTTATAGGGTGTTTTTTAGAGGTATACAATACATGTTGAAAATGAAAAAAAAAACAATAAAGTTAATGTCTATGCTCCTGGCTTTATAAAATAGATCTTCATAGATGGCGTTATTATGTAGATTGTATAAACTTCCACGTAAAGAGTAGTCTTAGAGATTAACATATATACAACTTCCAAAAAAAGTTTGTCAGACATGGTGATCATAAGAAGAAAGGTGGAATGGGGAATGTTGTATTACATAAAGCGTGCGCTTAACCCAACCAATGACAGGTCATAAGTCCTGTAAACACCTTGATCAACAATATTCTGTTTCCAGTTTGCATCTTCGTCTCTATTGAGATACAATTAAATCTTGAATTGATAACCCGCAATGGGTGAAATCCAGTATTCGTGTACAAGTACTCGTATGTGCATACATTCAAAACATTTAATTTTTATTTTGTTATTATATTTTATATCATTGTATTTTATATTATTTGTTTTAGATTTATTTTGTGGGTGTTGGACGATCGAAGTGTGCGCGGGAGATGCCTTTTGGTGGCGATGAGGTTCGCAACCTATCACACCGCGTCTCCCGCGGGGCGAAAAGAGAACGATAGAGTGCCGCATCAGTAAAAGTGTGACAGTCCATTCTTTCTGCCTACCCTTTCGGGGAGACGGCGTGATGATTAGATAGTTAGTTAGTTAATTTAATGCCATTATTGTTTAAATATGATTTCGGGCATATGAGGCTAGCTCGAATGAAGCGCAATCGTGAAGTCCAATTTTCGACAATTGTCGTCTTTGTGGATGCGTATTATCCACTAGAGTGTACGTGGTGCGAAAACGATCCATGGTCTTCCGAATAACTTGCTCGGATGGACGTTAAATGGACGTAGTGCACGATAAGTTTGGCGAACCAAACCGTGATTTTAAAAAACAAATTTGCATAATTTACAAGCGCTGTTCTGACGTCAGTCAATTCGTGGTAAAATGGCAAAACGTACTGACTACAAATCAACTGTCAACTGTCAAATTGACAGTCTGTAGAAACAGTGTTGGCAGTTTAAAAACCAAACCTCTAAAAAAAACATCCTATACATTCATACACCGTGACACGCGCGCTTATCGTTTATTCCGAGTTCGAACATGACCACCTTTTAGTAATTGATTAATTTCGTCATGTCATGTCATGTCATCCTTCGCCTTCCTCAACTTCTTTTTTTATTCACGCACCTTTTGTTCCATTTCGCCTTGCTAGGTCATCATGTCCAAACAAAGGTCCGAGAAACTACGAGTGACCCAAAGAGCCATGTTAGGAATAAGCCGAAGAGACAGAGTCAGAAACGACACGGTGAGAGTAAAAACAAAGGTCACTGACATCATCCACCGGGTGGCGACTCTAAAGTGGCAATGGGCAGGTCACGTAGCCAGAAGCTCGGACGTAAAATGGAATTGAAAACTGCTGATTTGGAGACCGTGGACGGCAAAGAGAAGTGCAGGGCGATCGCAACTACGGTGGAAGGATGATCTGAACAGACACGTCGGAATAACCAGGATGCAGTCTGCACAAGACAGAGTGACATGGAAGCGAATGGAGGAGGCCTTTGTCCAGGAGTGGACGGAAATAGGCTGAAGAAAGGTCATCATAATTTTTTACGTTTCATAATTTCAAAACATATAATAAAATGTTGATTTATTTTATCAATATTAAATTATATAAAGATTTTAACATTTAGGTTCAAAAATAAAAATGATTTTTGAAAAGGAAGAAACCATGACAGTCTGCATGCAACATTAGCGTGAATGGTGAAAATTTGGAGCAAGTGGTTGAGTTCGTGTATTTAGGTAGTATGTTTACAAGAGATATATTTACAAGTGGAGAGGTATATTGAAAGAATATGTTTACAAGTGGAGAGGTATATTGAAAGAAGGGTTGGGGCAGGCAACAAAGTGAATGGTGCACTTAAAGTTGTCATCGCAAACAAAAACCTATCCAAAAAGCTAGAATGGCAGTGCAAAATCATGTTCTTCTACCGACCCTCATGTATGGAAGCGAAGCATGGAACTGGCAAAGGAAGGATGAAAGTAGAATATATGCAGTAGAAATGAGATCTCTTAGACGAATGTGTCGATATGATAGAGTGTCGAATGAAAATATAAGAAATGAATGTGGTGCGAATGATGGTGTCATGAACAAAATAATGAAAGGATCATTAAAATGGTTTGGACATATGGAAAGAATGAATGAAGAAAGAATGGTAAAAAAATTATATGTTAATGATGTAAATGGAACCAGAAATAGAGGAATACCGAGGAAAACGTGGCACGATCAAATAAATCAAATATTGAATGTCGGCCATGTGAGGAGTCAGAGAAATCGACGCGCATGCATGACACGTTGTATGAATGTTGAGGAATCGAGAGAAATATGTCAGGAAAGAAAAGTGTGGCAGTCCATTCTTTCTGCCTACCTCTTCGGGGAGACGGCGTGATGGTTAGTTAGTTAGGTTCAAAAATAATAATTCAGTATCAGCAAACGAATCGCCTTCGTTGGATTTCGCATACGTTATTGAAATATGATTATTTTACCTGTAAAAAAGACGCCACAGAAGCGTTACTAAACTGAAATGTCCGCTTTTGTCTTCGATTCTAAATTTGAACTTGTGACCCGTATTCAATTCTAATTTCGCGGGTAAGCAGCAAAACAAAATGAATTCATGCGTATCGTTAAATTTATATATTGGGTAAAATACGAAGCTGTCCCAAAGGCAGTCATCGATGATGTGATAAATTGATCAATTACAGAGGCAATTGAGGCGATTGCCGTGCCATCAATTTAAGGCAGATGAACGCATCATAAGTAAAATTAAAAATGGATTCCTGAGATAGTTTTCGACACATATTAAAAATGAACAAGAGAAGAATGGTTAAAATGCTGTATAGAAGCAGTGTTAGTGGAAAGAGAAGTTCTGGAACACCACGAAAAGCATGGCATGACCAAATTAATGAAATGCGAAAAGGAGGCCACATTAAAGGTAGGAAAAAAATCGACAAGCGTGCATGTTACGACGTATTAATTTGAGAGTAGGCTGACTTTTCGTGCACTTATTGAGAGGATTTGTGGCACTGCACCGAGGATGTTGGGCTTCATCATTCGGACCGGAAGAGTTTTCAAAGATCCCAATGTGCTCAGAGTCCTATACACCGCATTGGTTCGGAGCAGACTCGAAAGTGGTTCTGTGATATGGAGTCCTCACGAGGCGAGAAATTCCGTTATGCTGGAGAGGGTTCAGAAAATATTTCTGAGGTATCTCTAAATGAGGGAGTATGGTAGTTATCCGTGGCTCTATCCCACGGCATTTCTGTTAGGAATGCTCGGAACCAATTCATTATAGCCTCGAAGAGATGGGCATCTCATTAACCATTTCTTTAAATTAATCAGGGGATATTTCGAGAGCTCGGCCGTGCTAGAGGATGTTGGTCTTTTGTTTCTGCTAGATTTCTCCGACAGCGACAGCACAGATTGTTTTACCTACCGGCTACCAGAACCAATCTGCCTTTGGGGACACCGGTGGGAAGAGCAATTAGTTTGCTGAACGCGGTCTCTTCTGAGATCGACGTGTTTCATATTAGTGAAGGTACGTTCAGGAAACAAATACTCTTGACTTTAGAAAGTATCTTGTCTTCCTAATGACGAACCATCTCTCTTGCGTTCCTGGTACTATGTTGTATTTTTATAATATTTTATCTGTACTCAATAGAAACCTTAAACATTTTCCTATTTGTAATGTCTTTTAAGTTAATAAACTGATTTAATTTGATTTGAAATCACTCTTCTGCAATGATAACATAAACTTGAAACTCCGACAGAGAATGATCAAATGCTATGTGTGGTCTGTTTTATTGTATGGATGTGAAACGTGGACCTTGAAAGTCAACTCAGTGAACAGACTGGAAGCATTTGAAATGTGGCTCCATCGCCGAATGCTCAGAATTCTCTGGACAGACATGGTTACCAATACCGAAGTCCAGAGGCGAGCGTGAGTTGACAGGGAATAGTTATCAACTATCGAGGTTCGAAAAATTTCACATCTGGGTCCTATACTGCGTGGGGAAAAGTACAACCTTCTCCAACTAATATTGGAGGGGAAAATTGAGGGACGCCGAGGGCCCGGTAGGAGACATAAATCCTGGCTGCGAAACGTGAGGGAGTGGACCGGCATCCGAAGTGTGGAGGAGCTGTCCCGAGTGGCGCAGGACAGGGACAGGTTCGCCGAGGTGATCGCCAACGTTGGAGGGATCCGACAGGGTACTTGAAGAAGATGAAGAATATGTTATATGGAGATGTTAGACGACTTCTTGGTGCCTGAATTGCAATACTTTCCTGGCTATAACCAAATAATGCAATGTCACAAATCCTCTCGATATGTGCACGAAATGTCAGCCTACTCTCATAGATTATTCCGAGATCTCTCATCGTAGATACATGTGCTAGTTGCTGGTTGTTCATTGTGTATCTATAATAACAGTTCTCAATGCTTTAGTAAAAGATAGCATAACGCATTTAGAGACATTGAATTGCATTTGATTACTGTGACTCCATTTAACAATATTATTGATGTCCGACTGGAGGCGAAGACAGTCTTCAGGATTTTTAATTTCCAGGAATAATTTCAGATCATCGGCAAATAAAAGAAATCGCGAGAAGTTTATCACCTTCGCAATATCATTTATGAAGATGGAGTTCTGGTCCCAACCCTAATGTATGGAAGCGAAGCATGGAACTGGCAGAAGAAGGATGAGAGTAGAATAAATGCGGTAGAAATGAGGTCCCTAAGACGTATGTGTGGTAGAACGATATACGACAGAATCTCAAATGCTGATATAAGAAAGGAATGTAGAGCGGAAGAAGGTATTATGAACAAAATTATGAAAGGATCGCTGCGTTGGTTCGGACATATGGAACGCATGGATGGAGAAAGAATGGTTAAGAAAGTATACGTTAATGATGTAAATGGGGTACGAAGTCGAGGCAGACCGAGGAAAACATGGCATGACCAAATTAATCAAATTTTAAAGGTTGGTCATGTTAGATCGACGTGCGTGTATGACTCGTTGTATGAATGTGGAGGAAGCTACAGAGGTTTGCCAGGATAGAGTAGTATGGCGGTCCATTCTCTCTGCCTACCCCTGCGGGGAAACGGCGTAATGGTTTGTTTGTTTGTTTGTTTGTGAAGAGGAGTGGTCCTAAGTTTGAACCTTGTGGCACCCCTGAATTGTCAATTGTCACCACGGCAATGATAATTGTCAGTTATCATTGCAGAAGAGTGATTTCATTTAATTAAACGTATTACTTTCTTTTTAAGACATCTTGCATTATATTCACGTAAAATATAATAACACCTGTAGAAAGCGGAATCAATTTTCAGACGAATTAATTATTTGACTGGATTACCTTCGTGTTTGGGCACATAATTTGAAGAGGAACGCGAAACGCATGCGCGCCATTTATAACGTTTCATTTCCGCCATCTTAACTTAAATTACGCGCCAAATATGATAACGAATTACCAAATGCCCCTTGGCGTAATTATTACCTGAAATCACTTTCTTAAAACTAACGAAACGGGTTATCATTAATCCGGGCTGCAATTAGCGTTGTAACGATGCTGTTTTGCAACGTTATACACGAAAATCGGGTCTATGTATGAAGTCGGCCATTTTGTAAAGAAAAAAAAACACGCCCAAGCGGTAATTTTGACATTGACAAGTACATTTTTTTCCGCGTCTTATTATATGAGTATACAATAAACAGTCATTTAAATTCAAATTATTTTAAGAATTTATACAGCATCTTAGCCTGGCACAATGGTGTTCTTGTATCGACCCTTATGTATGGGCGGGTTAATCATTTAAGGATTAATTGTATCTCAATAGAGACGAAGATGAAAATGGTTTAGGAAACAGAATATCGTCGCCCCAGAGCAATAGTGAGATAAACCAGTGCCATCTTGACATTATAACAAGCCGTAATGTTCCTTTGATATTGTTTATGGTTTGACTTGGTGGAGGCCTTGCACTTATTTGTCAAATAAGTGCAAGGCCTCCACCAAGTCAAACCATAAACAATATCAAAGGAACATTACGGTTTGTTATATTGTCAAGATGGCACTGGTTTATCTCACTATTGCTTTGGGGCGACGATATGGTGGTTGATGCGTTTACAGGACTTATGACCTGTCGTTGGTATGTAATACAACATTCCCCATTCCGCACTTCTTACGCTTATTCTGCTTAATGCTTACATCTAATCTTAATAGATGGCGCTAGTGTAGATTGAACAAAAAAATGTGAAGTTTTTCTCAACATAGTAGCATATATCGTCGGTTCAAAGGTAAAACTCATTAAGTAACATTTTGCTAAAAAAATAGATTTTTGCATTTTCTGTATCAGACTTGTGAATTCTACGTCAGAAAATAATCACCAAGTGTATTTATTAAAGAATAACAGTTTTTATTTAATAAAAACACTTAATGATTATTTCCTGACGTAGAATTCACAAGTCTGATACAGAAAATGCTAAAATCTAATTTTTGATCACAATGTCACTTAATGAGTACCTTTGAACTGACGATATACATCTTTCAAAAATTGGTCAGACGTGGTGGTCGTAAGAAGGGTGGAATGGGGAATGTTGTATTTATTTACTTATACATTATACACAAAATGAGCCATTACAAACGATAAAACATTTAGGCGACTCATTTGGACACAAAATGGTATTACAAAGATAAAATAAAACAAAACAACATGAGACCAAAAAATCATACATATCCAAATATGTCGACGTCAGTGAGGCAGTACTCTTTCCAGAATTTGCAATATTTTTTTATGAATACTGCCTCAATGACACTGAAAATGTCCAAATCCGAGAAGCATTACATAAAGCGATCGCTTAACCCAACCAATGACAGGTCATAAGTCCTGTAAACGCCTTGACCACCATATTCTGTTTCCAAAACAATTTACATCTTCGTCTCTATTGAGATACAATTAATCTTTAAGAGTTGTATGGCCATAGAAAGTAAGTATAGTGTTGCCTGCCACAACCCTTCGTTCAATATCCTTCTGAAAGTTAACGTAAAGAATTTACCGCGGTTTGAACGCGAGATATGTATAATTCCGATATTGGAATTTTTCCACGATCTATTAATAAATACCTCGCCCCTAAATCGATGGCTATACGTGTCACTGTGAAGGGAATAAAAGGTCAATAAAGAGGAACCTCCCTCTTCAGTCTTCCAATATACAGGCTGTTTATATTTAAATGATAATAAATATTAATAAATAGTATATGATGAAATGGTCAAAGAATGGTCAGATGCTATGTTTGGTCAGTGCTGTTATACGGGGTGGAGTCATGGTCCCTTAAAGTCAATGTTATGAACCAATTGGAGGCCTTTGAGATGTGGATACACCGATTGCTGACATGGTCAGCAACACAAACGTTCTCCATAGAGCCAGAGTTGATAGAGAGTTGCTGAGTAACATCAAAGTCCGTAAGGTGTCCTACTTGGGCCATGTTCTGAGAGGCTAAAGTACGCACTGTTACATCTGATCTTGGAGGGTAAGATTGAGGGTCGACAAGGTGTTGGGAGAAGGCGGGTTTCCTGGCTGAGGAAGATCCGAGAGTGGACAGGGCTGAGGACTGTGGGGGAGCTGTTCCGAGCTGCCCAGGACAGGGAGGCCTACTCAAGGGTGATAGTCAACGTTGGGGAGACCTGACAGGACACGGAAAGAAGAAGAAGAAATAGTATATTGTAATTTAATTTAATGAAAAGGCTCTTGTGTGCGAATTCTCCTGGCCAATTTGTTGTTGCCGCACTTTTATAATTTTCAGTTATAGAATTTACGTTGTGCTGTTTGGTGTTAAAATTAAATAAGTTTTTCGTTTATGTGGAGAATTTTGACAGCTGTTAATATTAATTTTCTCTCGGCTCGGGAGGTACGGATGTAGCCAGCAGACTCAACAAGGCAAGGGGAGCTTTCGCTATGCTTCGCCCTGTATGGCGTTCCGGTATCATTACGAGAAAGCTCAAGCTCCAAATATTCAGCAGTAGCGTTAAAAGCGTACTGCTGTACAGATGTGAGACTTGGAAATCTACCGCGGACGTTATTGGTAATCTCCAGGTGTTTATTAATATGTGTCTTCGCTCAATATTCAAAATCTATTGGCCTCAAACAGTGTCAAATGCCGGTCTCTGGACCGTGGCAAGCGAAAAGCCAATTAGAGAACAAGTCGCTAGACGCAAATGGCAGTGGATCGGTCACACTCTGAGACGGAACCCAGCCTGCATCGCTCAGGACGCACTAGACTGGTCCCCTATGGGGGGAAAGAGGAAGCGAGGCAGAACTAGAGCCGCCTGGAAAAGAGCCCTGCAGATCGAGGTTAAAGCAGCAGGCCTCACTTGGGATGATGTTAGACATCAGGCATGCGATAGAGTCGGGTGGAGAAGGTTCCTTGAGGCCCTATGCGCCACGGAGGTGTGACAGGACAAAAAGAAGAAGAATAATATAAATTTTAAACCTGGACTCTGAAAGTGAATGTAATGAACCGGTTGGAAGCGTTCGAGATGTGGATATACCGCAGAATGCTCCGTATACCGTGGACCGATAGGGTCATTAATGCAGACGTACTACAGAGAGCCAGAGCCAATAGAGAGCTGTGTCCAGCGTGAAAATTAAAGAAGGTCTCATATTTGGGTCATGAGCTAATGGGAGAAAACACCACCTAGTTCGACAGATATTAATGGGTTAAGTGGAGGGACGCATTATTTTGTTCATAACACTTTCATTAACTTTTTATAATTCCATGGGACACTCTATCATACAAAGATGTCCACTCATTCGTCTAAGAGATCTCATTTCTACTGCATTTATTCTACTTTCATCCTGCTTTTGCCATTTTTATACTTCGCTTCCATACATAAGGGTCGCTACAAGAACAACCTGTATGTAGTGAAATAATCGTTGGAACATTGCAAGATGTCTGAAGAGGTATAGAACCAAGGGATCCATATACATTCCTTGGAACGGGAATGGGAATCCAATATGCCTCCGATATTTAAAGGTATGCGAGGAATTTGTAATTTTATGAGACATTCGGGGTTTCTATGGTATGCAGGCAGTGATAATGTTCTTTCCTGACATACTTCTCTCGATTCCATAACATTCATACATCGTGTCATGTACGCACATCGATTTCTCGGACTCTTCACGTGGTCCACATTTGATATTTGATTATGAACTATAAAACGAAAAAAAAAAGATTTAAAAACCGGAAAATACCCATCAACCTGAAACGAAAAGTTTACGAAGCCTGTGTTCTGCCAGTTGGAACTTATGGTCTTGAAACTGTTACATTGTCCAAACAAAGTGCCGAGAAACTACGAGTGACCCAAAGAGTCATGTTAGGAATAAGTCTAAGAGACAGAGTCAGAAACGATACGGTAAGAGAAAAAACAATGGTCACCGACATCATCCACCGGGTAGCGACTCTAAAATGGCAATGGGCAGGTCACGTAGCCAGAAGCTCAGACGAAAAATGGACAAGAAGACTGCTGACTTGGAGACCGTGGACGGCAAAGAGAAGTGCAGGGCGACCGCAACTACGGTGGAAGGATGATCTGAACAGACATGCCGGAATAACCTGGATGCAGTCTGGTTTTTACACGGTCTTCCTTTATTTAAAATTCCGTTTAAATTCATGACCGTTTAATTATTTTGTTCATAACACTTTAATTCGCATTTTTAATACTTGCATTTGACGCACTATCGTATGCAGATTAGCAAGCACATGCGTTTAAGAGATCTCATTTCTAACTAACTAACACGCCGTTTCCCCGGAGGGGTAGGCAGAAAGGATGGATCGCCATACTGTTCTGTCCTGACCCCTCGACGTTGTTTTACCAGTCTTACTAACTTCGTTGGGATTTCTCACTATTGACTGAAAAATTAATTCCGTTTACGTCGTTTAGATATCTTATCTTCTCCGGTCTCAATCTAATGATTGGTCTGCAGCAATGCGACGCATCTCCTCTTCCACTCCGCTCAGCTGCAGCCCATATCTCGGCAAATCTGGTCTAGGTATTCTTGGCGAGGTCGTCCTCTGCCAATCGATCCCTCAACCATTCCCTCCAACACATTATGCAGGAAACACTCGTGTCGTAACACATGACCAATCCATTTTCCGCGCCTCTCCGCTATGGTTGTTCTACACGTGCCTACTCTCTTCAACACTGCTGAGAACCTCTTCATTTGTTATGTGGTCCCTCCATGAAACATGCGCAACTCGTCGGTAGGTCTACATTTTAAATGCCTCCAGCCTTTTGCGCTCTCTTTCGCCCAGGCACCAAGTCTCGCAGCCGTACAGTAAAACACTCCACATTGTTTTTAAAATAGTTTTAGACATGGCAAGACAAAAATATCTTTAACAAGACCAAGATGAGACCGGTTTAAACCCTTGTTTTCTCCATTTTACTTTATGGTTGCGAGTCTTAGACTATGCGAGCATCGAAGAGGTCCAACATTGATGCTTTTGAGATGTAGTGCTGGCAACGAATGCTGCGTATATCCTGGACGGCAAGAAGAACAAACCAGCCGATCATTGACCAGCTGGGTATCAGGGCAAGACTCTCGCGGATGTGCTCTCAGAGAGTGTCTGGGGAGGTCTGGAGTGCTGGTCCGATCAAATCAGGGATCTGACTGATCTCTCATTAGCTGCAGCCTGGAGACTGACGGGTGACAGGAGCGCATGGCGTGCCATGGTCAATGGTTTACAGGATGCACACGACCCTTAATCACGAGGAATACGACTGAGAAGAAAGAACAACGTCGTTTAAATATACTTTCGAAACGATTATTGTCGACACATATTTTAAATTAAGAAGGAAATAATTAAAATATTGTGACGCCTGTCAAACAGTTGGAAAAATTGTAATGTAAATTATTATATTTTTAAATCATTCAAAGCAAAAAGTAGAATATTAATGAAACCGAAATGATGCTTCAATCATTCTTCTAAAGTCTGTTGCGCTCAGATGGAAAACATTTATGTAACAAAAGCCCCCGTTGTAATTGTCAAGTATTCGGAAAACCGTCGCGCTTTAAGCGTCCACTTTTGTCCCCTGAACGTACCTTCACTAATATGAGATACGTCAATCCCCGAGGAGACCGCGTTTAGCAGTGAGGGAGTGGACCGGCATCCGAAGTGTGGAGGAGCTGTTACGAGCGGCGCAAGACAGGGACAGGTTGTCTCCAAC
The DNA here is from genome assembly GCA_022606425.2 of Lepidostoma basale. Taxonomy (NCBI): domain Eukaryota; kingdom Metazoa; phylum Arthropoda; class Insecta; order Trichoptera; family Lepidostomatidae; genus Lepidostoma; species Lepidostoma basale. Next base: position 656,432 of record JAHDVF020000418.1, read on the forward strand.
GGTGGGGGGACCCGACAGGGCACTTGAAGAAGAAGAAGTCGCGATATAGGCTGTAGGGCCATCGAAGAAGAAGGAAAAAGGTGGCCATATTCAAGGTAGGAAAAATCGACAAGCGTGTATACAACCATTACCTCTCCAGGGAAACGGCGTGATGGTATAGTTAGTTTTTCAATAAAAAAAACCTGTGGTTTTTTATAAATATTTAATGGATAAATTTTAGTATGATATATATTAATGTTTTTTGTTCTATTGTTAGCATTTAATGTCTTTCTCCTCGCTTTTAATAGCAAATAAAATATAATAAGACGATAAAAATATAACCACGAATTACCTACATTTATTTCTCTAAAGGTATTTAAATAACATTCAAATAACCTCAAATAAAGCAAAGCTAAGTAACTAACCATCCAACCGTTTCTCCGGAGGGGTAGGCAGAGAAGATGAATCGCCACAATACTAGTAATAAAAGAAAAATAAGATTTTTTATACAATTGTTTTTGAATGTATACAAATACTTAACCTTTCCCTTACGGTGCTAAAATAAAAACGTCCGTTCCGGTGTAGGGTAGTCAGTACGCGTTAAAAAATTAGCGATTTTAAATCGGATAAATAGGAACATTTATATCTAATCCCCTTATGTAATTATAATTGAAGTTTAATTGTATCTCAATAGAGACGAAGACGCAAACTGGAAACTGAACATGGATGATCAAGGTGTTTACAGGACTTATGACCTGTCATTGGTTGGGTTAAGCGCACGCTTTATGTAATTACAACATTCCCCATTCCACCTTTGTTATTATGATCATGCATGACAAATTTTGGAAGATTTATATATACTTCAAATCCATATCTATCTTCACGTGTCAGTTTCAATCAGCCATCTATGTAGATTTGATTGCACTTGTGAATTTTTCAAGATTAACCTATACAACCGACCCACTACCGCCATCTATGGAGAATGATTTAACGAATGAATTAACCACCCTTTGGTGAAAATCCAGGATTTCGTATACAGGTATAAGTATACGAGTACATTTACAAATATTTATAATTGAAGTCAAAAATTATAATAATTGAAATAATAATTAAATAAAACGATGTTTTTTAACTACTTCCACTTTTGTCTTTATTTAGACAGCGAGCCTGGCGAAACCGGTCGCTGTCTAAATAAAGACAAAAGTGGAAGTAGTTAAAAAACATCGTTTTATTTAATTATTATTTAAAATGAACTTCCATCAAGAGATTTCAGTAAAATCATTTGATTATAATAATTGAGATTTATTTGCTGAAAACATTAAAAAAAACATCTGGCAACGCTCACGGAACGGGCATAGACCCGCTATGGTTGCAAGCCCGAAAGCGACTGCCGCCGGCGCGGCGGGACGGCGAGAGTGAGAACATTGAGCTAGAACATATGCAAGAGTGAGATGCGAATATAGTGTGGCGCACTCAAAGCGCTATTTATACGCGACATTGTTTTCGATTTTCACAAAATACCTCCGATGTACCCGATATATTCTGATTATTATTAATATTATTTTTTAAATCAATGCGTAAATATAGTATGGAGGAATACCTAAAATCTTGACATTGTACGAGTATTAATTATATTTATAAAGATATTGATGGTTATTAGAAGCAACGTGTAGAAGATACCCATCACAGGGAAGGGAGGGTTTAAAGATTTTCTGCTTAATGCTTACAAATAATCTTAATAGATGGCGCTAGTGTAGATTGACCAAAAAAAGTGTTTCGAACATAGTAGCATATACTCGTATACAGCTTTCAAAAATTTGTCAACGTGGTGGTCGTAAGAAGGACGGGATGGGGATGTTGTTAATATAAAGCGATCGCTTAACCCAACCAATGACAGGTCATAAGTCCTGTAAACGCCTCGATCACCATATTTTGTTAAAAAAAAAACAATTCATATCTTCTTCTCTATTGAGATACAATTAATCATTAAAAAGATTTTTTATGAATTAAAACACTGTTTTTTCCACTTTTGAGTTTATTTTTCTCGACATGTTTCGAAGGCTTACACCTTCATCATCAGGAGAGCGATATATTGTTCTCCCGATGATGAAGGTGTAAGCCTTCGAAACATGTTTTAAACGGCATACCAAAAAATAAGGCATCACAAGAGGCGAGTGAGAGAAGAATTACGGAAATCGCAACTAACACCATAATAAACGAATCGTGGACTCAGCCACTGGGAGGGGGGTCTGTCGGGGTTAAATGCATAACCCATATAAGTATATTTCATGATGAAATATATGACACGAATAACCGAAAAACGCCTGACTCAGGACCTACTTATCAAAACTGATGAGTCGAAGGCCCAGATTTATTAAGGTCACTAGAGCAGGGCATCGTGTACAAAGGCAAGCAAAGCATATAAAAGCGGTACTTCCGACCACCCAATAGGTCAGTCAGTATTACGACTTCTAACAGACACGAGTCTATGTTAACAAGTCTACGCCACGAGGGATATCGGACTCCCTCCCGTGCCAAACTACGAAGCCACGCTACGACAGTATTCCTTCTTGCGACTTCTAACCGACACGAGTCTACGCCGTCAAGTCTACGTACGAGAAACCTCCGACCCTCCTACCGAGCTACGCAACTGCCTACACTGCTACGCTACGTAACTTCCAACGAGTCTTCGCTCCCGCCGACCGACGCTACTGCCCAGTGAACCATCAGCCCCAGCTGCTATCGACGTCCAGGCGCACGCTCCATCACGAGTACATAATACTGTTAACGTATGATTACTTGTGACCTGCAATAAACGCTGAAACCTCCACTGCTTTTAACTCTCACCACATCCCCCAAAAACTCAAAAGTGGAAAAAACAGTGTTAAAATTCATAAAAATTCGTCATTATGGAATTCCACAGTGTTAACGCCGTAAGTTTATCTAAAAATAAGAATTTATTTTCCTTCATTATTCTTTTTTTCCCTTGTATAGGTACAACAGGTCGTTTGAACCCAATTACTGTATACAATTTTATTTTAGCTATTATATTGATTCTCATGACATGTGATAGGTAGCTAATCTATCGTCATTTTATTGTCACGTGAATTCTACACCAAACCAAAGACAGACATTCAAATATCTTATTATTATTATTTTGTTTAATCGCTCTTTACATTATGACAGCATGAGCTAAATCGATGTAAAGGGTCTTATAGCTATCATAATGATTCTCGTGACATGTGATAGGTAGCTAATATATCGGCATTTTATTGTGCGTGAAATCTACATCTGCCCTCGCCGGGAATCGAATCCGGAACCTTCGGAGTGGCAGTCAATGCACTTACCACTTGGCCATGAAGGCCGTCAAATCTTTCATACATCTTATCATGCACGCAAGTCGATTTCTCCGACACCTCACGTGACCGACATTCGATATTAGATTGATTTGATCGTGCCACGTTTTCCGCTGCCTTCCTCTATTTCTAACATCGTTCACGTCATTTACATACACCTTCTTCACCATTCCCTCTTCACTCATTATTTCCATGTGTCCAAACCATCTTAACGACCCTTTCATTATTTTGTTCACAACACTTTCATTCGCACCACATTCACTTCTTATAAGAATTTCAAAATGTTATTAAAGAAATTATTCAAATTGACATTGGAACAAATGAACATAAAGGTTCGAAAAAGCACGAAAATTAATATTAACAGCTGTCAAAACTCTACACATAAACGAAGAACTTATATAATTTTAACACCAAAACAGCACAACGTATTTCCGTAACTAAAAATTATAAAAATGCGGCATGAAAGAAATAAGTTTTATGGAATTTTCAATAAAACTTCTAGAAGGCGTACGTTTTCACCGATACGAAATAATGTATATCAATAAATAATACGAATGAAAACGTCAATTTTATGCAAGTTTTATTACATTTTATGTCAAAATTGACAAAATTGACAATTTCGGAAGGGTAGGCAGAGAGGATGGATCGCCACAATGCTCTGTCCTGGCATACCTCTCGGGATTCCTCTGCATTCATACATCGTACCATGCACGCACGTCGATTATTCCGACTTCGAATGTGACCGCCTTGTAATTGATTAATTTGGTCATGCCATGTTTTCCTCGGTCGTCCTCGCCTTTTTTTCCACTCACGCTGCTTGTGTACAACTTTTTAACCATTCTACTCTCATCCATTCGTTCCATATGTCCAAACCATCTCAAATATATTTTTTAAATTTTATCCATGATGCAGTCATCTTACCTTACATTTTTCTTATTTGATCGTTCGGTATTCTATCATACAACGTTTTCCCGCACATCCTTTTTAGTCTCATTTCTACGGCGTTTATCCTGCTTTCATCCTTCTATTGCCAGCTCCAAGCTTCACTTCCATACACGAGGGTTGGCACTAGAACTCCATTGTGTACTGCCATCTATGCTTCTGTGGATATATTTCTATTTGCAGTATTGACTTTGAGTGCGCCATTTATTTTATTCCCAGCACCAACCCTTCTTTTGATGTCTTTCTCAATTTTTACGTCTCTTGTAAACATGCTTTACTTAAATTTTCACTGGTATCTTATGTTAGATGATATCAATAAAATATAAACTAACTAACCATCACGCCGTCTCCCCGAAGGGGTAGGCAGAAAGAATGGACTGCCACACTTTTCTTTCCTGACATATTTCTCTCGCTTCCTCAACATTCATACATCGTGTCATGCACGCGCGTCGATTTCTCTGACTCCTCACATGGCCGACATTCAATATTTGATCGTGCCACGTTTTCCTCGGTCTTCCTCTATTTCTGGTTCCATTTACATCATTAATATATAATTTTTTTACCATTCTTTCTTCATTCATTCTTACCATATGTCCAAACCATCTTAATGATCCTTTCATTATTTTGTTCATGACACCATCATTCGCACCGTATTCTCTTCTTATATTTTCATTCGACACTTTATCATACACAGAGTATCGACACATTCGTCTAAGAGGTCTCATTTCTACTGCATTTATTCTACTTTCATCCTTCTTTTGCCAGTTCCATGTTAAAATATATAAACGTAATTATTTATTTATACTTAGAAACGACAACAAAATAATTAATTTTTATGTTATTTTAATATTATAAATATATGGTACATAGAGTTGCAACTCCGAGCAGATGTATTCAAATGTTAAAAGAATTAAGATTCGAAAATCGTAATTTAAAATTCAAATTACAGAGATTTTAGTAACAAAACACGTTAAAAGAATGTCATTTTGTGTGAATTAAAATAAACCAGATTTTTTAATACGGCAACTGTCAAAACACCCGAACTCGACGGTCTGGTGACAAAATGTTAAAATCTACCGACAAAATAGAATGAATTTTGACGATATTACGACGCAAACTTTCTACAAACTGCCGCAGCACACTTCGACACTTGTTATTGTAAAATAAAATCACTTAAAACATCACAAAACCTCTTTTCAAAACACAATTTTAAAACAAAAGTTCTCGTATGTGTTCGAAAACGTAATTCGAATCTGACAGCGACGAAAACATTCCGAAATTTCGAAACGCTCCGAGTACCTGTTGCTCTCTAGGCCAATGAAATTCCTCCAGTTCGAAAGAGCCGATGGAATGAACTGAAGTTGGCGTATCAACGCGCCTAGGACGGCCGCGTAAAACAATGAAAACACTTAGCCTCGTAGCGGGGTCTCTGTCTTCCCCGCTGCGGGGGAAAGGGAAAGAGTCATAGCGGGCAGGTCGGGAAGAAAGGTAAAATAGCGGTTTCGAGTGAGTCGTTGCATAAGTTTTAATATCGCAGGTAAACTCAATTCATTAATTATAAATTAATTAATAACATTAATATTTGAACTTTATGCTATATAAAATAAATTCAATGTACTAAAATAAATAACACATGACCTATATTATGCTCACAATTACTGCACAAAAGCAATTTAAAACTATACAATATCAAATAAGAATCGCGTTAACGAAGAAGCACAAGCGGATTTCTTCAGATCTACCAATATTATTATGAGGAATATGAAATGGTCTGTTTTATGCTCCAAATTGCCACACAGAAGCAATTTAAAACTCTTTATTATACACATTTTTAAAAACTAAAGGCGTTAAAACTACGGAATTTCATAAAGATTTTTTGTATGGTTTAAAACCATTATTTTTCCATTCCATTTAAGTTTATTTTTCTCGATATGTTTCGAAGGTTTAACAGTAATTTTATAAGGTAATGGCAGATAGTCAGGACCAAAAAAGTTCTGAGGTCTTCCGAGATGAAGACACTGAGGACGATAGCAGGCAAGACACTGAGAGATCGCGTGAGGAACACCAGAATTAAAGAGATATGAGAAGTTGAGAATTTTATAAGATAGAGTAGACAGAGAAGGAAGGACTGGTACGGTCATATCAGAAGAATGGACACCACCAGACTGCCCTATATAACTAACTAACTAACTTACCATCACGCCGTCTCTCCGGAGGGGTAGGCAGAAATAATGGACTGCCACACCTTTCTTTCCTGACATATTTCTCTCGCTTCCTCAACATTCTTAGATCGTGTCATGCACGCGCGTCGATTTCTCTGACTCCTCACATGGCCGACATTCAATATTTGATTTATTTGATCGTGCCACGTTTTCCTCAGCCTTCATCTATTTCTAGCTCCGTTCACGCCGTTTACATATACCTTCTTTATCATTCTGTCTTCACTCATTCTTTCCATGTATCCAAACCATCTTAATGACCCATTTATTAATTTGTTCATTACACTTTCATTCGCACCACATTCATTTCTTATACTTGCATTTGACACTCTATCATATACAGATTTGACACACATTCGTCTAAGAGATCTCATTTCTACTGCATTTATTCTACGTTCATCCTTATTTTGCCAGTTCCATGCTTCGCTTCCATACACAAGGGTCGGTAGAAGAACACCATTGTGCACTGCCATTCTAGCTTTTTTGGATAGGTTTTTGTTTGCGATGACAACTTTAAGTGCACCATTCACTTTGTTGCCTGCCCCAACCCTTCTTTCAATATCCCTCTTTACTCGCCCACCTCTTGTAAACATACTACCTAAATACACAAACTCATCTACTTGCTTCAAATTTTCACCATTCACGCTAATGTTGCAGACTGTCATTACCTTGGACTTATTAACATTCATCATCAGATCATTTCAAATTTTTTTTACATTTAATACGATTAATTTTTAATAAGTAGATCTCTTTTTCGAATTAACCATTACTCTAATGATGAAAGAAACAAAATGAATAGAAGAATTATCTTATGTACCAAATTGCCACATAAGAGCAGTTTAAAACTCTTTAATATATTCTGCGATGCGTCTTCTAAAGATCCACATTCGAATTATGAAATAAGCGAAATGGTTAATGTATTATTTACAAATATTTTTATTGCTTTTTACTCGTTACGTCCATTGGGTCTGGACTTAATGATTTATTTTTAAAAAATAACAATAACATATATTTTTTATCAAAAGGTGTGGTCACCCCGCTCGCAATGAACGCACGACTGCTAATTTTCCACAGCTTTGACGAACATAATAGCAACATGCGTAATGTCTTGTGTCAGATCGTTGAGGGAAGTTCAGGGTGACAATTTAAAAACATTATTTTAAAATAAAATGGACAACACATTTTTTTTTATAAAAACGCCTAAAGAAAAGCTGTTCTGTTATGTATTACTAGTCATTTTGTTATATTCATAAATCTGTTTCAGCATTCGTGTGAAGCCATATTGTTATTTTTACTAAGTCATTTTGTTCAAGCCATTTTGCTATTTTTATCAAGCCTTATTGTTATATTTTTCAAGCTTTTTTTTGTTATTTTTATCAAGCCATTTTTTTTATTTTTATCAAGACATTTTGTTATTTTTATCAAGTCATTTCGTTATTTTTATCAAGCCATTTTGTTATTTTTATCAAGCCATTTTGTTATTTTTATCAAGCGGTTTTGTTATTTTTATCAAGCCATTTTGTTATTTTTATCAAGCCATTTTGTTATTTTTATTGAGCTATTTTGTTATTTTTATCAAGCCATTTAGTTATTTTCATCAAACTATTTTGTTATTTTTATCAAAAGTTTTCGCCATTTGTGGAAGCTTATGAAGCAGTGTTGTAAAATGAAGCCATTTTTGTTATTCGTACAAGCTGTTTTGTTATTTTTATCAAATCTTCTAGAAATTTGTTTCAAACAATATTGTCATTTTGTTATTATTTCAAGTTATTTATCTAAAGTCGTTTTGTCATTTGTGTCAAGCAGTTTAACTGTTCGTTTCAAACTAATTTGTAATGTTTGCTCAAATGAACTAATTTTTCTCTTATTTATCCTGTCTACTAATTGAATTAAGTTTTTTTTTTAAATAATATTTCCTGTTGCACCAAAATCCCTTTTGGTTATCCTTATAACATAATGATATGACTCACTAACTAACCATCACGCCGTCTCTCCGAAAGGGTAGGCAGAAAGAATGGACTGCCACACTTTAAACGATGCGGCACTCCATCCTTCTCCTTTCGCCCCCACGAACGGGAGACGCGGTGTGATGGGTTGCGAACCTTATCGCCACTAATTACGCCATATTGATATGTGTGTTAATAAACTGAAAAAAATCTAACTAACCAACTTAATGTTCATTTTTTGTACGTAACACTTTCATTCGCACCGCAATCGCGTCTTATATTTGCATCTGACACTTCATCATATACAGATTTACTGCACATTCATCTAAGAAATCTCATTTCTACTGCATTTATACTATGTAACCATTATTTCTTCATACACGTATTAAACCAACACAGTGATTCTTTCCTAATTTTGTTCATAACACTTTCATTCACACTGCGTTCACTTGCTATACTCCCTCTTCTACAAAATACAAAATTACATACCAAGAAAATAAAAAGTTATGATGTACGAAGCGTATGTCAAAAGCCGACTGACATATATGATTCCCTTCTGGGGGACAGGAAATCAAAAGGACATCTCCAGACTCCAAAGACAACAAATAAAATAATAAAATTAGCTTATAACAACAACTATCTTACCCCAACCATACAAGTATACAGATAAACAAAACAAATGGACATATCAGACCTGACCAAATATGAGACCTTAAAAATTGTACACAGAGTGACCATGGAAGAGACAACAGACAGCAGCTACTAATTAACTAAAAATTCAGACATACACAGACACTGGACCAGGAACTGTGACAGATATCACTTACCGAATGCACGAACTAAGACAGGACAATCAAGGATATTGAACAATGGACTGAAACTTTACAATGAACTACCAAAAGACACAAGGACTCTCACTACAACTCAATTCAAAATATTCTTGAAACAATACATAATTAAAAGTAAGATCTAAAAATTGACCTTTCCATATAACCCAATTGTTTTTTTTTAAATAAATTAAATAAAATTATGAGTGAAGACAGAATGGTAAAGAAGGTATATGTAAACGGTGTGAACGGAGCTAGAAATAGAGGAAGGCCGAGGAAAACGTGGCACGATCAAATCAATCAAATATTGAATGTCGGTCACGTGAGGAGTCGGAAAAATCGACGTGCGTGCATGACAAGATGTATGAATGTAGAGGAAGCGAGAGACGTATGTCAGGACAGAACAGTGTGGCGTTCCATTCTTTCTGCCTACCCCTCCGGGGAGACGGCGTGATGGTAAATTAGTTAGTTAGTAAATAAAATTAAATAAAAACTTGGAATCATGAGACAGTTATATAAAAAAATCTTGGGACGAATGAGATTGAATCCTAAAATAATAACTAGAGACGAATAGCAAAACAGCTTGAAGCAAGAAAAACGTGACACGATCAAATCAATCAAATATTAAATGTTGGCCACGTGAGGAGTCGCAGAAATTGACAGGAGACGTTCATGACATGATGTATGAATGTTGAGAAAGCGAAGTGATAAGTATGTCAGGAAATAACAGTGTGGCAGTCTATGCTATCTGCCTACCTCTTCGGGGAGACGGCGTGATGGTTCATCATCAGCCGTCTGTCATCCACTCTTTCCAACTGATTTCTTACTAGGGATGCTGTGCTACCAGTCATTCGAGAGAATACGAGACATTCACTTGGGTGTCCATTTCTTTCGACTGATAGGCGATTGTATACACAACTCAGAAATCCTTAGTGATGTAGGTCTGTTCGTCCCTGATAATTATCTTCGACAAAGGGGTCATAGATTGTTTTATCTCCCACGATGCAGAACCAACCTGCCAATGGTTATGCCGGTAGGTAGAGCAATATCTTTGCTTAATCGTATCACCTCGATAGTTTGGCTAATCTGAGGGAAGTACTATCTTTATTATAATTGTATGGTATACTCGTATTTATTATATTAATTTGTCATGCATCTTATGTTTCTCGCTCTTTGTATTAATATATTATGTATTACTTATTATTGTGTATCTCTAACTTGTATCTTTAGTGTATTAGAAAAAAAAATCTGTAATGCTTTAGATATGTTTAAAATTAACAAATGAAATGAAATAAATAAATGAAAATGAAAATAAATGAATGTAGGCCTCTACCAAAGCAAGCATATAATAAAAACCGTCAGAAAAAGCATAAATATTGTAAATAAATTTAAAAAAAAAGGTAGTGTATGACGAGACATGACGTCAAAAATTAATAAATTAGCATACATATTATAGAAATTATATATATAAAAAAAATCACCTCCATAAGTATACAAAGATCCGATCAAACAAACAAAATTATTGATCTTTGACACGTCCGTTTTTACACGCGGAATATAAACATTACACGTATGTATGTGTGCATAGTGCGTAAGTAAGAACCGACAGACAGACACACTCACACACGTCAACAGCTGTCAAGTTGACAGCAGTGCGCTGGCAGCCATGGTGCTTGCACTTTAGAACCGGCCAATCGGCGAGCGAGGACGCGCGGCAGTTCTACGCTTCCATTTTTGAAATATTTATCTACAGTAAGTTTTTTATTTATATAAGAGGTCTGTCCAATAATAACTGTTTTTTATTAATTTTATTTTCCAAAATTTAACTAACTAACCATCTCTAGAGATACACTAACTAGCCACAAGGCTCTGTTTTAGGATCCCTTTTATTTATCATGTTTACAAATGACGTTGCCAAAATAATAGAATCCTTTGGCCTCCTCTCACATTGCTATGCTGATGATCAGCAACTTTATTTTTTCTGCAACCCTGATGACACCAAACATCTTACGTCAATAACTGTCAACTGCATTGATGCCATATCCAGATGGATGGCATCAAACAAACTTAAACTAAATCCATCCAAAACGGAATTTCTCTGGACGTCTTCCGCAAAGCGTCAACATCATATCGATCATTCCTCAATTTTCAACAGCTGACAATGATATCGTTCCCAAAAACTCCACAAAGCTTCTTGGTGTTTATCTTGACGCAAATCTGTCTCTAAAATCCCAAATTAATAACACGGTTAGCGCTAGTTTCTTCCACCTAAGACGATTAAAATCCGTCAAAAGGAGTATTCCCCATGACACTTTCAAAACTCTTGTAAATTCCTTCGTTGTGTCTCGACTAGATTATTGTAATGGAATTTATGCAAACATTCCAAAACAACAAATAAACAAACTTCAATCTGCGTTCAATGGAGCAGCAAGGCTCATTAAAGGCATTCCAAAAAAGTCCCATATAACACAACATCTCAAAGAACTTCACTGGCTTAAAAGTCCAGAAAGAATCCAGTATAAACTCTGCTGGACAGTCTTCAAAGCGCTACATGGAATGGCACCAAGTTATATATCTGAACTCTGTATAACGGACAGCCTAAATTCACGGAAATCCACACTTCGCTCGGCGAACTCCTCAGCAATAGGAAGATTAGTTGAGCCGAAGCGTTGCCCCAGTACAAATTTCGGGGATCGAGCGTTCGCGGTAGCCGGTCCATCAGCTTGGAACAATCTCCCTTCACACCTTAGATGCATAAATGATCCGACAGATTTCAGATCTAAATTGAAAACCCATCTTTTTCATATTTCATACCCAATTTAAACATTTATACTTTGTTCTACTATACTTTTGAACCGATCGTTTTTTAAGCGGTCACATTTAGATTTTTAAGATTTAAAACACGTCTTAATGCGCCCTTGAGGTGATTACATCACAAAAACGGCGCTTTAAAAGTTAGCATATTATTATTATTATTATTATTATCACGCCGTCTCCCCGGAGGGATAGGCAGAAAGAATGGAACGCCACACTGTTCTGTCCTGATATACTTCTCTCGTTTCCTCTACATTCATACATCTTGTCATGCACGCATGTCGATTTCTCCGACTCCTCACGTGACCGACATTCAATAATTGATTGATTTGATCTGCCACGTTTTCCTCGACCTTCCTCTATTTCTAGCTCCGTTCACGCCGTTTACATATACCTTCTTTACCATTCTATCTTCACTCATTCTTTCCATGTGTCCAAACCATCTTAATGACCCTTTCCTTATTTTGTTCATAACACTTTCATTCGCACCACATTCACTTCTTATACTTGCATTTGTCACTCTATCATATACAGATTTGTCACACATTCGTCTTGGAGATCTCATTTTTACTGCATTTATTCTACTTTCATCCTTCTTTTGCCAGTTCCGTGCTTCACTCCACACGCCCATCCTTTGTAAACATACTGCTTAAATATACAAACTCATCTACTTGTTCCAGATTTTCACTATTCACGCTAATGTTGCAGACAGTCATGATTTCTGATTTTTTTTTTTTTACTAAAATTACGTAGAAAAATAAAACACGCTGTAAAAACAATTGATGCGTGTATGCGTAAACAAGGTTATGTCATTTTCATTTAAACTCCTCAATACCAATATAACAAGTAACGTAATCGAATACTTAATATGGTGTTCTAAAAAAATGCAGCACACTTATTAGTATTTAACTAACCATTACGCCGTCTCTCCGAAGGGGTAGGCAGAATGAATGGACTGCCACACTTTTCTTTCCTGGCATATTTCTCTCGATTCCTCAACATTCATACATCGGGTCATGCACGCGCGTCGATTTCTCTGACTCTTACATGGCCGACATTCTATATTTGATTTATTTGATCGTGCCACGTTTTCCTCGGTCTTCCTCTATTTCTGGTTCCATTTACATCGTTAACATATAATTTTTTTACCATTCTATCTTCATTCATTCTTTCCATATGTCAAAACCATCTTAATGATCCTTTCATTATTTTGTTCATAGCACCATCATTCGAACCGCATTCACTTCTTATATTTTCATTCGACACTATCATACACAGAGTATCCACACATTCGTCTAAGAGATCTTATTTCCACTGCATTTATTCTACTTCTATCCTTCTTTTGCCAGTTCCATGGTTCGCTTCCATACGCGGTAGAAGAACACCATTGTGCACTGCCATTCTAGCTTTTTGGATAAGTTTTTGTTTGCGATGACAAGTTTAAGTGCACCATTCACTTTGTTGCCTGCCCCAACCCTTCTTTCAATATCACTCTCCACTCGCCCATCTTTTGTTAACATACTACCTAAATACACGAACTAATCTACTTGATCCAAATTTTCACCATTCACACTAATGTTGCAGACTATGATTTATTCTTTTTAAAAAATCATTACCTTGGACTTATTAACATTCATCATCAGATCATTTCGCACGCATACCTCATACATACTATTCACCAGGACTTGTAGTTCATGCTCGTTGTCTGCAAGTAGGACAGCGTCATCCGCATACAAAAGACAGCTTACTGACACTCGGCTCATTTTGGCACCTACATCTAACATGAACAACCTTTAAAATTTGAATAATGTGATCGCCATGTTTTCCTCGGTCTATCTTGACTCTGTACTCCATTTACATCGTTAACGTATACTTTTTTTGAACCAATCTTTCTCCATCCATGCGCTCCATATGTCAGAACCAACGCAGCGATCCTTTCATAATTTTGTTCATAATACCTTCTTCCGCTCTACATTATTTTCTTATATCAGCATTTGAGATTCTGTCGTACATCATTCTACCACACATACGTGTTAGGGACCTCATCTCTACCGCATTTATTCTGCTCTCGTCCTCCTTCTGCCATTTCCATGCTTCGCTTCCATACATTATGTTGGGACCAGAACTCCATTGTGAATGGCTGTTTTCGCTTTCATTGCCAGTTTATTGTCACGTGAATTTTACACCAGTTCAAAGGGAGTGTGACAATCACACCGCTATCACCAGAAATCGAACCCGGGACCTTCGGTGTGGCAGTCATAGCTCTTTGGCACTCTACCACGAAGATCGTCAAACAACTGATTATCCATAAAATTAATGGAAAATTTGAGATTCTGTCGTACATCGAAACGGCGTGATGGTTTGTTGGTGTTGTTGTTGTGGATACATAAAATAATAACCATAGTTATTCTTGTCTGTTTTCAAGTATCCCCCACCCTGTAGGAATTTAAAAAAATATTTGATAAATAAATAGTAACTACTTAATTCAACTCTAAGAACTTAGGCAAATACTAGACACTAAATTAATATTTATTCTTGCATCCTAGAAAATACGCAAATGCCATACATGCAAAAATATTGTCAACGCTGGCCAAGTACGCAAAATATTAAGGTCCGGAGTGAGAATATATGTATTTGAATCCACTAAAGCTAATTTAATAAAACGAGAACCTTTTTTTGCAATGATGTTCTTAGCCCGAAACTCCGACAAAGAATAATTAAATGTTATATTATATGGTGTGTTCTATGGGGGGAAAGAGAAAGCGAGGCAGACGTAGAGCCACCTGGAGAGCCCTGCAGGACGAGGTTAAGGCAGCAGGCCTCACTTGGGATGATGTTAGGCATCAGGCATGCGATAGGGTGGAGAAGGTTCCTTGAGGCCCTATGCACCACGGTGGTGTGACAGGAGAAAAAGAAGAAGAAGAAGCTGGAGTATAATTCCCTCGAACTAAGGAGGGAAGGATTATTGTCAACGCATTTTTTCAAACTGATTCAGGGCTCTATTGAGAACCCCTAGGTTCTGGGGCAAACAGGTATTTTTGTTCCTAATAATTACCTGCGACAGCGCCGACATTCTTTGCTCCGTCACGCAGAACCCGCCTGCCTTTGGTGATGCCAGTAAGAAGAGCAATTCGGACGTTAAATCTAATCGTCTCCGATTTGGACATTTTCAGTGTCAGTGAGGCAGAATTCATTAAAAAAATATTACAAATCCTGGAAAGATTTGCCTCACTGACATCGAGATATTTGGTTTCCTTCTGATCTCTGATGGTTTTTTAGTTTCATGTTGTTTTATCTTGTCTTTGTAACACCGTTTTGTGTCCAAATGAGTCGCCTAAATGTTTTCCGTTTGTTATGTTTCATTTATGTATATGTATTAATAAATAAATTAAACAAACTAACTAACTAACTAACCATCACGCCGTCTCCCCGAAGGGGTAGGCAGAAAGAATGGACTGCCACACCTTTCTTTCCTGACATATTTCTCTCGCTTCCTCAACATTCATACATCGTGTCATGCACGCGCGTCGATTTCTCTGACTCCTCACATGGCCGACATTCAATATTTGATTTATTTGATCGTGCCACGTTTTCCTCGGTCTTCCTCTATTTCTGGTTCCATTTACATCATTGACATATAATTTTTTTACCATTCTTTCTTCATTCATTCTTTCCATATGTCCAAACCATCTTAATGATCCTTTCATTATTTTATTCATGACACCATCATTCGCACCGCATTCACTTCTTATATTTTCATTCGACACTCTATCATACACAGAGTATCTAAGAGATCTCATTTATACTGCATTTATTCTACTTTCATCCTTCTTTTGCCAGTTCCATGCTTCGCTTCCATACATAAGGGTCGGTAGAAGAACACCATTGTGCACTGCCATTCTAGCTTTTTTGGATAGGTTTTTGTTTGCGATGACAACTTTAAGTGCGCCATTCACTTTGTTGCCTGCCCCAACCCTTCTTTCAATATCCCTCTCCACTCGCCCATCTCTTGTAAACATACTACCTAAATACACGAACTTATCTACTTGCTCCAAATTTTCACCATTCACGCTAATGTTGCAGACTGTCATGGTTTCTTCCGTTTCGAAAATTGGACTTATTAACATTCATCATCAGATCATTTCGCATGCATGCCTCATACATACAATTCACCAGGACTTGTAGTTCATGCTCGTTGTCTGCAAGCAACTACGGGGAAAATTTAATTGCTACGGTTATTATGCAAACCGGTTAATCCGACCTCGGATAAGCGAGTCTAGTGAAATATAAAATGACATCAACGCGTCATAATGACCAACCTATAGTTGTTGACGTCAGCGAAGCACGATTATCCCAAAACGTGATTTTTTCCCATACTTAACGTATTAAAATTCTAAAGAATCCAAATATTTTAATTACGTCATTCGCTTGTTCGTTTTATACCAGATAAATGTTTTTATTTAATTTAATTTTACCAAGTAAACAAGGCAGCTGCAATCTCTGGTGCTCTAAAATCCACAATATGGAAAAACAAAGACATGGGTATTAAGCCATTAAGAGTAAGATAAGATTTTATAAAGCATGCGGAAGACCAATAATAACATATGGCATTGAAGCAGGGGCAGACACAATCAGGACGAAAGAAGTATTGAGGATTTGCGAGATGAAGACAATGAGGACGATAGACCTGCAAGACACTGCAGAGCAAAAGCTGTGTAGACTTCACGAGAAAGCGGCAAAAGTGGGTCGGTCTCAAGATTAACATGGCCAAGACAGTAGACCTACGAGTGTCCACAAATGACTCCACCCCAATCTTGCTCCACGGTGTCCCCCTTGTGACCACGACCAGCTTCTGCTACCTCGGTAGGTAGCAGGCTCGGGAGGTACGGAGGAAGATGTGGCCAGCAGACTCAACAAGGCAAGGGGAGCTTTCGCTATGCTTCGCCCTGTATGGCGTTCCAGTATCATTTCGAGAAAACTGAAGCATCAAATATTCAACAGTAGCGTTAAAAGCGTACTGCTGTATGAATGTGAGACATGGAAATCTATCACGTACGTTATTGGAAAACTCCAGGTGTTTATAAATAGTTGCCTTCACTCAATATTCAATTTATATCTATTGGCCCCAAACAGTGTCAAATGCCATTCTCTGGACCATTTCAGGCGAAAAGCCAATCAGAGAACAAGTCGCTAGACGCAAATGGCTGTAAATCGGTCAGATCCTGAGACGGACACAGCCTGAATCGCTCAAGGCGCACTAGACTGGTCCCCTGTGGGGGGAAAGAGGAAGCGAGGCAGACCTAGAGCCACCTGGAGAAGAGCCCTGCAGGACGAGATTAAAGCAGCAGGCCTCACTTGGGATGATGTTAGGCATCAGGCATGCGATAGAGTCGGATGTAAAAGGTTCCTCGAGGCCCTACTCACCACGGAGGTGTGACAGGACATGAAGAAATCATATCAGTTTATTAACTCAAAAGACATTAAAAACAGTAAAATGTTTAAGGCATCTATTGAGTACAGGTAAAATATTATAAAAATACAACATAATACCAGGAACGCATTAGAGATGGTTCGACATTAGGAAGACAAGATACTTTCTAAAGTCAAGAGTATTTGTCCCCTGAACGTACCATCACTAACATGAAAGACGTCGACCTCCGTTGAGACCGCGTTCAGCAGACTAATTGCTCTTCCCACCGGTGTCACCAGAGGCAGAAGAAGAAGGGATATCAGAATTAAATAGTTTGGCGGCCAATTCTCAATGCCTACATCATTTTTAATAAATTTCAAATTCATAAAATAACTTTTGAATATAGATATCAAGTACGAATTTAATTTTAATATTATAAATGGTAATAATGAAGTAGGTAGTAAGTAGTAATATATAAAAAACTAAAATAATTTAAAGATTACATAAGTTTGACAGTTAATGACGAGGTTTACAAAATAAAAAATTGTTTATATACATTGAATATGTAAGGAAAAATACAGGCTGTTGCATAGCTATCATTTCATATGAGGTGGCAAAGGAGTTAGACTTCTTTGGATGCAATTATAGAAGTATATCAAATTAATCAAATATTGAATGTCGGCCACGTGAGGAGCCGGAGAAATCGTCGTGCGTGCTTGACACATGTATGAATGTAGAGGAACCTAGAGAGGTATGTAAGGACAGAGTCGTATGGCGATCCATCCTATCTACCTACCCCTCCGGGAAAATGAAAACATATTACGGTCAAGATGGAAGCCGACGATATGCACGCGGAGTTGGAACACAGAGTTCAAAAAGGCCTACGAGCTGCAGCCTCCTTGAAGACGTTCTAAAAGTCCAAGCTTCTATCCAGAAACACCAAGTTGCGCATTTATAACGCCATCATCGAGCCAGTGGTAATAAATGGTTCTGAGTCATGGACAATAACTCTAAAAGAACAACAAAGAATCTACTGGTTTGAGAATAGGATACTGAGAATGATCCTGGAACCCAGACCTAATGTTGCAGCGGGAACTTTGAGGCATAGGACCAACGAAGAGACCCAGCAGCCCCTTATAACGAGCACCGTGAGTGTCGGTCGCCTAGCATGGATTGGACACGCATGCCGAGCCGAAAAGCCCAGAGCAATCAAAACCCTGTACGCGTCTAGACCGACTGGAGTAAGACTTAGACAGCGCCTAATGGACAATGTTCTGGCTGATCTGGGTAGGTTGGACGAATCGGACTGCTGGGAGCAAAAGTCGCAGGATCGAGGTCTTCTTGTTCTTCTTTTTGTCGTATCACACCTCCGTGGTGCAAGGGCCTCAAGGAATCTTCTCCACCCGACTCTATCGCATGCCTGATGCTTAACATCATCCCAAGTGAGGCCTGCTGCCTTAACCTCGCCCTGCAGGGTTCTTCTCCAGGTGGCTCTAGGACTGCCTCGTTTTCTCTTTCCCCCCATAGGGGACCAGTCTAGTGCGCCCTGAGCGATGCAGGCTGGGTTCCGTCTCAGAGTGTGACCGATCCTTTGCCATTCGCGCCTAGCGACTTGTTCTCTAATTGGCGCCTAGCGACTTGTTCTCTAATCGCCTGCCATGGTCCAGAGAACGGCATTTGACACAGTTTGGGGCCAATAGATTTTGAATATTGAGCGAAGGCACCTATTTATATTATTATTCACCTGGAGTTTACCAATAACGTCCGCGATAGACTTCCAAGTCTCACATCCGTACAGCAGTACGCTTTTAACGCTACTGCTGAATAGTTGACAGGATCGAGGTAACTTGGAGTTAAATCACCAAGGAGGCTTAAACTCTTCAACAGTTGTATGGATATAGGAAGTAAGTATAGATGAATTGCTTATGGGACATGCTGTATTTTTAGTGCTCGAAAGCGAAAATGTCTAGTGTCGTGCAAAGTTCAAAGGCGCACCGGGTGACCAGAGAATATATCATTTGTATGTTAATTTATACCCGCGGTATGATCGGCGGAGCCATAGACTTTAGAACGTTATAATGTCTAATTATTTTCACACACTTAGCGCGTTAAACCAAGTATATATTCTAAAATATACAACGCTCGATCAATATTATGAAATGCTTCCTAAACCTCGTCCTTTGTCCTACATGCCAAAAACTGTACTCCACATTTTTTTTGTCTCCTCTGCCTCTCCTGTTCTTCCCGCTGTATATTCCTGTGGTGTATCATTCTTTTTACTAACTAACTAACTAACCATCACGCCGTCTCCTCGAAGGGGTAGGCAGAAAGAATGGACTGCCACACTTTTCTTTCCTGACATATTTCTCTCGCTTCCTCAACATTCATACATAGTGTCATGTACGCGCGTCGATTTCTCTGACTCCTCACACGGCCGACATTCAATATTTGATTTATTTGATCGTGACACGATTTCCTCGGTCTTCCTCTATTTCTGGTTCCATTTACATTGTTAACATATAATTTTTTAACTATTCTTTCTTCATTCATTCTTTCCATATGTCCAAACCATCTTAATGATCCTTTCATTATTTTGTTCATGACACCATCATTCGCACCGCATTCCCTTCTTATATTTTCATTCGGCACTCTATCATATACAGAGTATCCACACATTCTTCTAAGAGATCTAATTTCAACTGCATTATTCTATTTTTATCCTTCTTTTGCCAGTTCCATGCTTCGCTTCCATTCATAAGGGTCGGTAGAAGAACACCATTGTGCACTGCCATTCTAGCTTTTTTTGATAGGTTTTTGTTTGCGATGACAACTTTAAGTGCACCATTCACTTTGTTGCCTGCCCCAACCCTTCTTTAAATATTAAATGTCGGCCACGCTCACGGAGAAATCGACGTTCGTACGACTTCGTTTGTTGTGGTAGTTTCCCGTTGCTTTCCACGTGAATATACCGAACGGAAATTTAAATGTGTACGGAGTCGAGAGAGACTGAGGAAAACAATTCATGATCAATATAATAAAATTGTAGATGTTGGCCATGTTAGAAGTCGTAAGAATCGACGTGCGTGTATGACTCGCTGTATGAATGTGGAAGAATCTAGAGAGTATGTCAGGATAGAGTAATGTGGCGGTCCATTCTCTCTGCCCACACTTCCGGCGAAACAACATGCTGGTTAGTTTTGCATGAAATAGCGTGGAGGTAAATTCAGCTTACCTCTTCGGATAAACGGCGTGATGGTAAGATAGTTTATTTGACCAAAAGGTTATACGTTAGATTCTTAAGACTATCGATAGATGTCACTTTTCTATTTGAACACAAAAATGGAGAAGATAATTTATTTGAATAAAATTCATAAATTATCTCTAGTGATTGTTTGATGCTATATTCATAGATGGCGTTAATGTGTCTAGAAAATATAATTTATATAAAAACTCCCGAAAGGTTTCCATTTTATATCCATAAATAACATTTATTATTAACTAAAAAAACTAACTAACTTACCACCACGCCGTCTCCCCGGAGGAGTAGGTAGGAAGAATGTAACGCCACACTTTTCTGTCCTGACATACTTCTCTCGATTCCTCTACATTCATACATCATGTCATGCACGCACGTCGATTGCTCCGACTCCTCACGTGTCCGATAGTCAATATTTGATTGATTTGATCGTGCCACGTTTTCCTCGGCCTTCCTCTATTTCTAGCTCCGTTCTTTACGATACCTTCTTTACCATTCTGTCTACGCTCATTCTTTCCATGTGTCCAAACCATCTTAATGACCCTTTCCTTATTTTGTTCATAACACTTTCATTCGCACCACATTAACTTCTTATACTTGCATTTGTCACTCTATCATATACAGATTTGACACACATTCGTCTTAGAGATCTCATTTCTACTGCATTTATTCTACTTTCATCCTTCTTTTGCCAGAATTTTTTTATTTATTATTAATATTCAATTAATCGTTTTTTTCTCATTCTTATTTTAAGTACACATTCCGAAAAATATCACCAAATAATCAATAAAATATGTTATATTATATTGTGTATTGACGTTAAAAATTTATTTTCAAAAAGTGTGAAAAAATGAAATTCATCAACTAGATCGAAAATTAATTAAATAATTACAAAAAATAGATGAACTAGAGCATAATACGAAAATATAAAAACTAGTTAAAAAAATACATTTTTTTAATTATCGGAAGAAAATTAACTTAGTATTTTTTTTTTAAATTATGAGTATCAAAATGTATAAGGGAATTTCTTCTCGTGATAGAATTCCATATTTGATAATAAGAGCAACAATTATTATATTAAAAACATTTTTTCCCCTACAATAACAACATCATTAAACTAGATACAAATCTTCTATATATAAAAAAAATAGAACATTGAAAAAATGGATACACTAAGAAAATATTTTTTTAGTGTGAAAATTTTAAATTTTTTTTTTTACTATTTTTTTTTAAATAGAGTTAAATTTGTTCCATTAGAACAAAATCACGCAGAAAGAAAAAAGTCGTAAAAAAATCTACAATAAGACAATAAATAAATCTGAATAATCAAAAACGAAATTCACTTTTATCGCATTCTTCAAATAAATGTTTCGGATAGTTCTCATCCATCTGCAGTGTAAAAAAAATACTTTAATGATGCATTTTTTTAAACTAGAGTGATAAATCTTAAAATAAAGAAAAAAAAATGAAATTATTATTATCACGATTTTGTTGAATCGCTCTTTGCATCATGACAGCATGAGCCAAATCGATGTAAAGGGTATTATAGCTATCATAGTGATTCTCGTGACATGTGATAGGTAGCTAATCTATCGCCATTTTATTGCCACGCGAATTCTACACCATACCAAAGACAGTGTGACAATCACACTGCCCTTGCTGGCAATCGAACCCGGAACCTTCGGGGTGGCAGTCAATTCACTTACCACTCAGCCACGAAGGTCGTCGAAGGAATACAACAACCTTGGAAATGTTAGTTTAACAGTTCAGGTTAACACGCTTTCTTTCAAGTTATTATATAATACATCAATGAATATAAATTAAACATTTAGTAAAATATTATAGTTAAAATATTAGTCCTTGTTATAATCTGCCATGTCAGATTCAGGAAGTGTACCAGACAAAAGAAGTAGAGGCAGATATCCTTGGTGTGGCGTGACCAGATTAAGGAGATGACAGAACAAAGAGAACATTCGGAATTGACATCATCCCTAATAACTCCATAAAACCTCTTGGATCAACTTCGAAGCAGATCTCTCATTAAAAACCCAAATAAATAAAACAGTGAGGGCCAGTTTCTTTCACCTAAAGCAGCTCAAAGCAATGAAAAGAAATGTTCCCACTGACGCATTAAAAACAATTGTTAATTCCTTCGTCGTATCTCGACTCGACTATTGCAACGGCCTTTACGCCAACCCCACGAAACAAACAAATAAACTTCAATCTGTTTTCAATGCGGCAGCATGACTTATAAAAGATGTTCCAAAAAACTCGCACATTTCACCACATCTAAAATATCTTCACTGGCTCAAGTGTCCTGAAAGAATCCAGTATAAACTATGCCGGATGGTTTTTAAAGCGCTTCACGAAATGGCACCAGCCTATAAATCTGAACTTTGTGTTGCTGATAGCGCTACTTGCGGCAATCGACACTTCGATCAGCAAACTCCTCGGCAATAGGCAGATTAGTTGAGCCAAAGCGCAACCCCCGGACAAATTTCGTAGATCGAGATTTCGCAGTGGCAGGTCCGTCCGCCTGGAATATGCTTCCTGCACGCCTCAGATGTATTGACAATCCGACTGATTTTAAATCTCACCTAAAAACCCACCTTTTCAAAATATCGACAGAGGTGTTTTGTTTTATCCACGGGCAGTTCCATAGATCACGAGCGTCAGTAATGAGGAAACGAAGAAAGAAGAATTGGTCCTACCTGAGTTTCCTCCTCTTCTCGGCCAGGGCGAGGGTCTGCGCATGCGTGAGGCTGCTGGAGCTCGGCGCACGCGCAATCTCCGCCTCCGTGACGGGGAATGAGTCCTGCTCTTCGCCATTGTCTTCCGCTCCCAGTGTGAAGTTTGGTTTATAGCGGCTGGCCTGTCGAAGAAAACGTTTCCCAATCGGTCATTTAGATTTCACGTAATCGATTTTGGTCAATATCCTCCTTCTTCTCTTTGGCTCTACAGTCCTGGGTGGAACTCAGTCGCTTTCAAAAAGTATTTCCAGCCGACCTTACCTCAGCCCTACACTTTCACTCTTCTGTTCAGAATCCCAGGTTGATTTACTGATTGGTTACACATTATTCACTGCTTATAAATGTCATAGTAACATTTAAAAGAATCGAATAATATAGACCTAAAACTGAGAATACTCCTCATCAATACCTATGTATGGAGTATCTTGATGTACGGCTGCGAGACATGGTGCCTATCCGAAAGAGATAAACGGAGACTAGAGGCTTTTGAGATGTGGTCCTATAGAAGACTAATAGGAATTTCCTGGAGAGATCACATTACAAATGAGGAGGTTCTTCAAAGAATCAAAGGAGGAAGGCACCTGCTCAGAACCTTGTCCGAAAGGCGTGCAAGATGGATCGGCCATGTAATACGACAAGAAGGAAAAACCAACCAAGAGATCCGTACGATGACCCAGCAGCCCCTTATAACGAGCACCGTGAGAGCCGGTCGCCTAGCATGGATTGGGCACGTATGCCGAGCCGAAGAGACCAGAGCAATCAAGATGCTGTACGCGTCTAGACCAACTGGAGTAAGACCTCAAGAAAGGCATGGACAGCGCCTAATGGACAATGTTCTGGCTGACCTGGCTAGGTTGGGCGAATCGGACTGCTGGGAGCAAAAGGCGCAGGATCGAGGAGCTTGGCGAAAAATCATCAAGAAGGCTATAACTCTTCAAGAGTTGTATGGCCATAGAAAGTAAGTGAGTAAGTAATTGCAATAAAAGCAATTTAGATAAACCGGGTGGATGCAGAGCAGAAGCTGTGTGGACTTAACGAGGAAGCGGCAAAAGTCTCAAAATTAACATGTCCAAGACAGTAGACCTACGAGTGTTCACAAATGACTCCACCCCAATCTTGCTCCACGGTGTCCCCCTTGTGACCACGACCAGCTTTTGTTACCTCGGTAGTATGATAGCAGGCCGGGAGGAATAGCCAGCAGACTCAACAAGGCAAGGGGAGCTTTCGCTATGCTTCGCCCTGTATGGCGTTCCAGTATCAATTCGAGAAAGCTCAAGTTCCAAATATTCAACAGTACGGAAAAAAGCGTACTGCTGTACGGATGTGAGACTTGGAAATCTACCGCGGACGTTATTGGAAAATTCCAGGTGTTTATAAATAGGTGCCTTCGCTCAATGTTCAAGATCTATTGGCCCCAAACAGTGTCAAACGCCGTTCTCTGGACCATGGGCAGGCGAAAAGCCAACCAGAGAACAAGTGCGCAAATGGCAGTGGATCGGTCGCACTCTGAGACAGAACCCAGCCTGTATCGCTCAGGGCGCACTAGACTAGGTACTATAGAGGAAGCGAGGCAGGCCTAGAGCCACCTGGAGAAGAGCCCTGCAGGACGAGGTTAAAGCAGCAGGTCTCACTTGGGATGATGTTAGGCATCAGGCATGCGATAGAGTCGGGTGGAGAAGGCTCCTTGAGGCCCTATGCACCACCGAGGTGTGACAGGACAAAAAGAAGAAGAAAGAATTGCAATGTTATCAAATTTAATAGATCTATTATAAGTAATTTCACAGATAAGTCATTGCTCTGTTACTAATTTATAGAGTGCATTATGGCGATTGATAGGAGAATGCAGCTCGGTTGGTCTGCATTCGGAAGGCTGGGTAACATCTTCAAGTCGGACATGTTACAGTTGTTTTTACCACTTCACCAACCTTTGTAATAACCAATCTTCAATTCAAATGTTACAATGTTAAGTCGTTTCACAGTTTGGTAATTTCACAGCGCAGTCATTTCATTTTTCCAGATTTTTCACACTTTACGCGCTTAAATTGTCAAAGCCGTGAATATAATCTTTGATCAAATATAAATATGGATAATGTTCTGGCTGATCTAGCTAGGTTGGGCGAATAGGATTGCTGGGATCAAAAGGCGCAAGATTGAGGAGTTTGGAGCAAAATCATCAAGGAGGCTAAATCTCTTCAAGAGTTTTGTAGCCAGAGTCAACAAAAGAGATCAAATATAATTCAATAAACAAACCCTTACATTTTCCTCTACTTCAGCGGGGTCTATCTTCTCAAAGGGGTCACTGTCGCTGGACGAGCATCGAGTTTGCCGTACTGACTCCATGCCTTCCTCGCCCTCGGAGTCCTCTACTTCTTCGTCTTCTTCTTCAATAGCGGCAGCTGCGAACAAATCAACGATTTTATCAGATTTTTTAAAATTGAACAACGATGTAAAACTTACACTAACCGTAATGCTGTTTGTCAGGAGGGGTAGGCAGATGATATACCGCCATACTGCTCTGTCCTGACATACCCCTAGAGCTTCCTATACATTCAAACATCATGTCATGCACGCACGTCGATCTCTCCGACTCCTCACGTGGCCGATATTCAATATTTGATTCATATGATCGTGCCACGTTTTCCTCGGTCTTAATATATTTTTAATTCCATTTACATCGTAAGTACATACTATATTTTACCATTTTTTCCATGTTTCTTTCATTATTTCGTTCATAACACTTTCTTTATCTCATTCATTCTTTCACATACCTGGGACACAATATACGATTGGGCCGAGATAACCAAACCGCAGAGCTCAAGAGAAGAATTGGACAAAGCTGGGCAGCTTTCGTAAAATGGGTTACATCCTTAAAAACCGAAAAATACCGATCAACCTGAAACGAAAAGTCTATGAAGCCTGCGTTCTGTCAGTTGGTACTTATTGTCTTGAAACTGTAACATTGTCCAAACAAAGTGCCGAGAAACTACGAGTGACCCAAAGAGCCATGGAAAGAGCCATGTTAGAAATCAGCCTAAGAGACAGAGTCAGAAACAATACGGTGAGAGAAAAAACAAAGGTCACTGACATCATCCACCGGGTGGCGACTCTAAAATGGCAATGGGCAGGTCACGTAGCCAGAAGCTCAGATGAAAAATGGACAAGAAGACTGCTGACTTGGAGACCGTGGACGGCAAAGATAGATGCAGGGCGACCGCAACTACGGTGGAAGGATGATCTGAACAGACATGTCGGAATAACCTGGATGCACTCTGCACAAGACAGAGTGACATGGAAGCGAATCCAGGAGTGGACGGGAATAGGCTAAGGAAGAAAAATAACGTTTCATTCGACATTCCATACACAGGTTTTCTACATTTGTCTACGATATGTCATTTCTACTGCATTTATTCTACTTTCATTCTTCTTTTGCCAGTTCAGTTGCCATTTCAAAAGCCCTTTAAGAGAAAATATTATAAATAATAAATAATAAGCCTATCGATAAACAAATCGACGAAAATTGCCTGAGAACATTTGTATGACTGGAATAAATTGTGAAATTGGCCAAGACAATAGATTAGCCTTGAAATTCACAGCCAACACTTTACCAATAATATTTTTCCATAATTGTAAGAAGGGACACGCAATCTTTCAGCTAAGCTATGACTAACTAACTA
Source organism: Lepidostoma basale (assembly GCA_022606425.2). NCBI lineage: Eukaryota > Metazoa > Arthropoda > Insecta > Trichoptera > Lepidostomatidae > Lepidostoma > Lepidostoma basale. The sequence goes on from JAHDVF020000418.1 coordinate 683,605, forward strand.
ACCATCGCGCCGTTTCCCCGAAGGGGAGGGCAGAAATAATGAACTGCCACACTTTTCTTCCTGACATACTTCTCTCGCTTCCTCAACATGATAGGACCACAGAAGACCTTCGTGTCAGAGTGGTAACAGTTAGGACCGAAAGTCCCAGGTTTGATCCCCGGCAATAGTAGTGTGATTATCACATTGTCTTTGTTCTGTTGATAACTTCACAAACAAACAAACCATCACGCCGCAGGGGTAGGCAGAGAGAATGGATCGCCACACTACTCTATCCTGGCAAATCTCTCTAGCTTCCTCCACATTCATACTACGAGTCATACACCCACGTCGAGAGTGCCGAGAAACTACGAGTGACCCAAAGAGCCATGTTAGGAATAAGCCTAAGAGACAGAGTCAGAAACGATACGGTGAGAGAAAAAAAACAAAGGTCACAGACATCATCCACCGGGTGGCGACACTAAAATGGCAATGGGCAGGTCACGTAGCCAGAAGCTCAGATGAAAAGTGGACAAGAAGAGAAGTGCAGGGCGACCGCAACTACGGTGGAAGGATGATCTAAACAGACACGTCGGAATAACCTGGATGCAGTCTGCTCAGGACAGAATAACATGGAAGCAAATGGAGGAGGCCTTTGTCCAGGAGTGGACGGGAATTGGCTGAGGAAGAAAAAGAAGAAGAACCTTATATGTTAGAATAGAGTATCAGATCACAAACGACATATAAACATGCAGAGGAGTCCGACAGGATTGCATTATTCACTTCTTCTTTTAGACCTTTGGTCTGTTCCTGTAGTCATAGTGGCCTCTCTTGGGAAATTGACTCCCAGCTATCCTTCCATCTCTTTTGTGGTCTTCCAGGGTGACGGTAGCCAGCTGGAATCTGATGCATTCCAACGTGTGCGCATTACAATTCTGGAGAGATCCAACCAACTTTAGATATCACTTATTCTTCCTCTTCTTTAAGATCCTTGGTCTCTTCATCTAGTCAGGCTGGACTTTCTTGAGAAGTTGACTCCCAGATATTCCTCAATCTTTTTGGCGATCTTCCGGGGGACGGTAGCCAGCTGTATCTGGTGCATCACAACATGTGAATTTCTGGATGGATTCATCCTTTGCATGTACGCATTCCAGTGTCTTCTGCCCCTTCTAACAATGTCTTCAACCTTGCAGATTTCGCGGAAAGCCGTGATCCTGACCCTATCTCCAAGAGTCTTTCCTGGTATTGTCGTCAGCGTCCGTATTTCTAACACCCGCACCTTAGCCTTCGTTCTTGTCTCAATGCCAAATGCCTTATGCAGGTTTTGTATTATATATTTTGACCTTACTGTCAGTTCTCATATACTTATTCTTCTATATGGTCTCCTTGAGACAACCTAATGCCGCCAAAGCTTTGTTGACTTGTCCCATTATTTCACTGACAATGTCATTCTGTCTGAGCAGATCCACTCCCAATTATTCTATTTTGAATACTTATTCCGAAAATATACTCAAAGAATAGATTCAAACTGATGCAACATGTGGTATCCATGTCAATTATATAGTTACTGATGCTATACGATATGCAGATGACACTGCTATTCTTACAGACATAGACATATAACGTCCCAACAGATACCCGAGGCTGTTATAGGATGCAGCAGCGCCATTTCGTCATCCTCTGTCGGTCTCCCACGAATTCGCATTCCATTCACATCGTTAACGTAACTAACTTAATAAACTAATTAACTAACTGACCATCACGCCATTTCCCCGGAGGGTTCCCGGAGGGGTAGGAAGAGATGATGGATTGCCACATTGTTCTATCCTGACATAACTCTCACGCCTCTTCTACATTCACACATAGTGACATGCACGCTTGTCGATTGTTCCTACTTCGAACATGGCCGCCTTTCTGTAATTGATTAATTTGGTCATGCCATGTCTTCCTTGGCCTTCCTCGACTTCTTTTTCCATTAACACTACTTGTATATATCTTTTCAAACATTCTTTCCATATGTCCAAACCATCTTAGTGACCCTTTCTTGATTTTATTTATCACGCATTCATCCGCTTTACATTCCTTTCTTACTTCATCGTTAGATATTCTATCATACATTGTTTTTCCGCACATCCTTCTTAGTGACCTCATTTCTACGGCATTTATCCTACTTTCATCCTTCTTCTGCCAACTCCAAGCTTCACTTCCATATATAAGGGTCGGGACTAGAACTCCATTGTGCACTGTCATCTTTGCTTCAGTCGATATATTTCTATGTGAGGTAATGACTTTGAGTGCGCCATTTATTTTGTTTCCAGCTCCAACCCTTCTTCCGATATCTTTCTCCATTTTTCCATCTTCCCAGGTAGACAAATTCGGTAACTTTCTCTAATTTCTCACCGTTTGCACCTATGTCACAATCTGTCATACATTCTTCCTTTTCAAATACCATAACTTTAAACTTTGACACGTTCATCACAAGGTCATACTTATTGCATACTTCGTACATTCTTGACACTAGGACTTGTAGATCGTCCATGCTGTCAGCGATTAAAACATTACATCGTCTGCCATTGCATTCTTACAGACATAGATATATAAGGTCCCACCACATACCCGAGGGTGTTATAGGGTGCAGCGGCGCCATTTCGTCATCCTCACTCGTAGACTTCCGAGGCCTGTCGGTTAACGAAACAAACTAAATAAACTAACCATCACGCAGTTTCTCCGGAGGGATAGGCAGAAAGCCACACAGTTCTATCCTGACATACCTCTCTAGCTTCCTCCACATTCATACAGCGAGTCATACACGCACGACGATTCTTCCGACTTCTAACATGGCCTACCTTTAAAATTTGATTAATTTGGTCATGCCAAGTTTTTCTTGGTATTCCACGAATCCGTTCTTCATTCACATCGCTAACTTACAAACTATCGCGCCGTTTCTCCGGAGGGGTAGGCAGAGAGAATGGACCGCCACACTGTTTAATCATGTCATACCTCTCTATCTTCTTCCACATTCATACAGCTAGTCATACACGCACGATTCTTCTGACTTCTAGCATGGCCAAATTTTATAATTTGTATTAATTTGGTCTTGATGGCAAGTTTTCCTCGGTCTTCCACGACTCTGCACTCCATTCACATAATTAACGTATACTTTCTTAACAATTATTTCTTCATTCATCCATTGTGAACAATACTCGCATGTTAAGTAATGGATGACGATTGGGGTGTTGGACCATGTTCTTGTGATGATATGAAATGGTGATATAAAAATTTAATTCACTTACTATTCTTAAACGAAAAGAACCAAAGGATTGCTTTCGAGATGACGAGTCCCATAAAATCTGAACAAATAAAGAAATAATACATATAATTTCGTAAATTTAGAACATATTTCCTCCATACGGGGGCGCTGGACCCCTCCATGGGGGGCGGTAGTGGGTCCAAATGTATATATGGAGAGCATTAATACAGTTAATAATAATAATAATAATAATAATATGCTAAATATCAAAACGCCGTTTTTGTGATGTAATCACCTCAAGGGCGCATAAAAAAAGGAAGACCGAAGAAAACGTGTCGCGATAAAATAAATCCAATATTGAATGTTTCCTGCATACTAACCATCACGCCGTCTCCCCGAAGGGCTTGGCAAATATAATGCACAGTCACACCATTCTTTTCTGACATAATTCTCTCGCTTCCTCAACATTCATACATCGTGTCATGCACGCACGTCGATTTCTTCGACCCTTCACATGGCCAACATTTTAATTTTACTTGTTTGGTCGCGACACGCTTTCCTCGTTCCATCTCTGTATCTAGTTCCATTTCCATCGTTTACATATACATTATAAACCATTCTTTCTTCATTCATTCTTCCCATGTGTCCAAACCATCCAAATGATCCTTTCATTATTTTGTTCATAACACATGTTTTTGTGCTGCTTTCAATTCTTATATATTCATGCGACACTCTGTATACACAGATTTTCTACACATTCGTCTAAGAGATCTCATTTTTACTGCATTTATTCTACTTTCATCCTTCTTTGTAATTATTTAAGAAATTACTAACTAACTAACCATCACGCCGTCTCCCCGAAGAGGTAGGCCGAAAGGATGAACTGCCACACTGTTATTTCCTGACATTCTTCTCTCGCTTCCTCAACATTAATACATCGTGTCATGCACGCACGTTGATTTCTCCGACCCAAAGGTCTAGGCGGAAAAAATCAACAGTCACGCTGTTCTTTCCTCACATACTTTTCTTATTTATTGATTTAAACTCCATATTAAATAATTAATAATGAATGAAAACATTTGTTTTATACAAGTTTTATTTTTTTATGCCACTGTACAAAGGAAAAGGATCTCAAATGGAATGTGGAAATTGAGTATCGTTGGCAAAGTCTATGGCAGAATTTTAATAGAAAGAGTAAGTCATATGTATGAATCAAATTTTTGGACTTCGTACATTGAAAGAGAAGTTTCGGGCCAAAAACAGCAAACTTTTCTGTGCGTTTGTCGATTTGCAAAAAGCATATGATTACGTTAATAGAGTAAAGTTGTGGAAAATATTGTCTGAATATGGAATAAGTACAAAACTGATCAAGTCAAACATTAAGTCGCTATACACGGAAAGCACTGCTAGTGTCAGAGTAAATGGAGATCTAACAGCCTGGTTTGATATCAATAAAGGTGTCTAACAGGGTTGCTAATGTCCCCGTGGTTATTTAATCTGTATATTGGACAAGTGTATGAAAGGGTTGGATGTAGGTGCCAAAATGAGCGGAGTGTCAGTAAGCTGTCTCTTGTATGCGGATGACGCTGTCCTACTTGCTGACAACGAGCATGAACTACAAGTCCTGGTGAATTGTATGTATGAGGTATGCATGCGAAATGATCTGATGATGAATGTTAATAAGTCCAAGGTAATGATTTTTGAAAAAGAAGAAATCTGGACAGTCTGCAACATTAGCGTGAAAGCTGAAAATTTGGAGCAAGTAGTTGAGTTCGTGTATTTGGGTAGTATGTTTACAAGAGATGGGCGAGTGGAGAGGGATATTGAAAGAAGGGTTGGGGCATGCAACCAAGTGAATGGTGCACTTAAGGTTGTCATCGCAAACAAAAACCTATCCAAAAAAGCAGTACACAATGGTGTTTTTCTACCACCCCTATGTATGGAAGTGAAGCGTGGAACTGGCAAAAGAAGGATGAAAGTAGAATAAATGCAGTAGAAATGAGATCTCTTAGACGAATGTGTGCATACTCTGCGTATGATAGGGTGTAGAATGAAATTACAAGAAGGGAATGCGGTTCGAATGATGGTGTTATGAACAAAATAATGAAAAGATCATTAAGATGGTTTGGACATACGGAAAGGATGAATGAAGAATGGTATAAAAAATTATATGTTAACGATGTAAATGGAACTAGAAATAGAGGAAGACTGAGGAAAACGTGGCACGATCAAAAATAAATCAAATATTGTATGTCGCCCACGTGAGGAGTCAGAGAAATCGACGCGCGTGCATGACACGATGTATGAATGTTGAGGAAGCGAGAGAAATATGTCAGGAAAGAAAAGTGTGGCAGTCCATTCTTTCTGCCTATCCCTTCGGGGAGACGGCGTGATGGTTAGTTAGTTAGTTAAAAAAATATTTTAAACTTTTTTGGCGAATATAAATCCGAACCCCCTAATGATGACGATAATGGAGGTCCATTATTTCTGCCTGTTCCTCGAGGGAAACGGCGTGATGGTAAGACAGTTGACTTACTAGTTTGTTCGTATTCCTTCTGCTACTCGCGCCTATTGTACAAAGGTAATCCACCGTTTGAATAAGTGAAGAGATCAATTGGCACACAAGAGTCGGCAAGAGACACAATCAAAGCTACAAAATAGACTGATCACGAGATGAGAAACAAGCCTTGGCGGACGATGCCAGGGGTATAAAATCGAAAGCCGCGATCATATTTAAAAAAAAATTAAAAACTAACTTATTGATAACTAAACTAACTAACTAACCATCACGCCGTCTCCCCGAAAGGGTAGGCAGAAATAATGAATTGCCACACTTTAATCGATGCGGCACTTCATCCTTCTCTTTTCGCCCCCGCGAGAGACGCGGTGTGATGGGTTGCGAACCTCATCGCCACCAATAGGCATCTCCCGCGCTCACTTTGATCGTCCAACGTCTACAAAATAAATCTAAAACAAATTATATAAAATAAAATGCGAAATAAAAATAATTTAACACATAATATTCTTTTCGATGATGCACTTGTCGTCAGCTGGACGATCCGGACATTTGTGTTTATTTAATTTTTATTCCACTGTTTTTTTTATTTATTATCAACTGTAATTAGGCACTAACTAACTAATTTAACATCACGCCGTCTCCTCGAAGAAATAGCCAGAAATAATGGACTGCCACATTTTTCTTTCCTGACATATTTCTCTCGCTTCCTCAACATTCATACATCGTGTCATGCACGCGCCTCGATTTCTCTGACTCCTCACGTGGCCGACATTCAATATTTTGATTAATTTGATCGTGCCATTTTTTCATGCTGGAGATGCCTATTGGTGGCGATGAGGTTCGCAACCCATCACACCGCGTCTCCCGCGGGGGCGAAAGGAGATGAATGGAGTGTCGCATCGGTTAAAGTGTGGCAGTCCATTATTTCCGCCTACCCCTTCGGGGAGATGACATGATGGTAAGGTAGTTAGTTAGTTAGCCACGTTTTCATCGGTCTTGACTGTGCCAAAACGCAGTGCTAGCACAAACTTTGGCGATCGAGCCTCCGGCCTTTCAGCCTGGAACAATCTTCCAGCAGACCTTAAGTGCATTGAGAATCAGTCAGAGTTTAGATCGAGATTCAAAACACACATTTTTAATTATCCTTTCCTGATAAGAAGGGTTGATCGACTGCGTTTGTTGCAGCCCTCACTTTAAATATGTTTATTTTTAACTAGTTCATAAAACGGAACATTTTCTACAGCGCCCTTGAGATGAGTAATTCATAAAAATGGCGCTCTATAAATTATCCAATTTATTATTATTATTATTACTATATATCTCTTTGGTGGTCGACGGCCTTTGGATTCTCGTGCATCATGTTCACAGTCAACACCGAAATCATACTGTGGAAAAACCTTGTCGATATAGTGGACTGATTTGCCAAACTGAAGTGGAAATGGGCAGGACATGTCGCCAGACAGGGAACAAAGAGATGGGGACCCAGAGTCTTGACGTGGAGACCATAGGAGGAGACCAAAAAGAGCATTTGTCGACCCCAAATAGATGAGGGAATTATAGAAGAGGATGAATTAGAGATGCACGGGATAGAGAAACACTGAGAACGTTTGAAGAGGCCTACGTTCAGCAGTGGAGAGACGGTTATGGAAGAATAATGATAATAGGAAGTGAAGCGATTGGAAACATCTGGCGCCGTCCGGTCAATATCAAACTGTGAGATTTGACCCAACCTGACCTAGCATAACCCAACCTAACCCCTGCAAGGTGTCCGATAGTACGCGGCTGGATTAACAACAGCGGGTGTCCAAAACAGATAACAAATATGTAACATTCACACTCCAAGCTGCTGTTATCTGACATCCACCGATGGGTCGCCAAGACACGCGTCCATCATGAGACATAGATACATTCATAACACGATTTCCGTGTTGGATTCTTACTTCTTTCATTACTATCTGATCAAATCAGTATATTTTCTCAAAAGATATTACAAACAATTATCATAGTTTAAGACATCAGATGAGAGTAGTAGTGATGTCAGGAGTTCCACTAAAGAACACCAAGGAGTTTGTCTACCTCGGGAGCAAAATAACATGGGACGGTCGGTCTAAGAGCGAGGTCGACAGCAGTATACATCAGGCGAGGCTTGCATTTAAAAAAATAAAATCAAATAATATAGACCTAAAACTGAGAATACTACTCATCAATACCTATGTATGCAGTATCTTGATGTACGGCTGCGAGACATGGTGCCTATCCGAGAGAGATAAACGGAGACTAGAGGCTTTTGAGATGTGGTCCTATAGAAGACTGTTAGGAATTTCCTGGAGAGACCACATCGCGAATGAGGAGGTTCTCCAAAGAATCGAAGGAGGAAGGCACCTGCTCAGAACCTTGTCCGAAAGGCGTGCAAGATGGATCGGCCATGTAATACGTCTCTTGCAAGAAGGTCTCTTGCATGCCATAATGGAGGGTATGACCGAGGGGACGCCCCCGCCGAGAGTACCTGGAGGACCTGTTGGTGGACGTGCGCTGCTCATCATATGCAGATTCCAAAAGAGCCGCACAAGACAGGGAAGAATGGAAGAGAAGAATAGAAGAAATTGCTGCAAACCAATCCCAGGATTCAAACTTTCTAACTAACTAAGACATCTATTGAGAATAGGTAAAATCTATATAAATAAAAGGCGATCTTCCGGGTGTGTGTGGACTATTTCTGAGGTTATTCCTGAGCTGATCATTTTCCAAGTTATACACTTCCTTAATAGATAGACATAGGTGGGCATAGGCATATTTTTGTTATTAATCGAGCTCTAATTAACTTTGTAAATTTATAAATTTTCGTAGTGCGAGCGAGTATAGACCTTCATGTTCGTATCACCTGAGTATCGATCTTTAGAGTCTATATTCGCTTGGCGTGATAAGATGCAAATTAGTGGCTTTTTTGACTCTTTGCGTGGTCAGATATGAAATTAGTCGCTCCTTTGAACTGAAAAATATACGCACGTATAGGGATGGGCAAAACGACTCATCTCAGGGATCTGATCTGAACGGTTCCGCTCAGCAAAGTGAGCCGACTCTTTTTAACGATCCACGGTTCACCATTTTGAGTCGTTCAAAGTTTGAAATTATTTTAGTGACCTTTTTTTTTTGCTCCTCGACCAAAAAAGTTGATTCCGGTAAAAAAAAAAAATTCACCAGGATAAATTTTTTGTCGATGAGCTAAAAAAAAATTCACAACGACAACGACAAACAACTTTTTTGACAAACGACTCGATAATTATCAAGAAGAATCGGCTCACTTTACTGAGCGGAACCATTCAGCTCAGATCCCTTAAAGAGATCACTAAAAATAGTCGACTCTTTTGCAATAATATACGATTCACCGAGCGCAGAGGTCGGCAAAATGCGGCTCCGGAGCCGCTCGATAATTATCAAGAAGAATCGGCTCACTTTACTGAGCGGAAAGCGCAGAGGTCGGCAAAATGCGGCTCCGGAGCCGAAGGGGTTTGTTGAAAGAAAAATAATCGCGAGATACTTGCTTACCATCGCATCATTCATCAAGAACGCTCTGTCCGCAGACATTTCCAGAAGAAATTTGTAAAGTTATGGAATTGGTGATTACGATTATCAATTCCGGTTTAGCTAAAACTCTTAATCATCATCGCCAATTCAAAGATTTTTAGTCATCATCTTCAACGCCTGAAATAGTATTACTGACTCTTGCTGATCTTTCGCTTTTCGCTTCTACATATTCATGCGGACAATTTTATTCAAGCATGAATTTTAACAAGAGTAAACTACGAAGTCGTCTTATTGATGAGAACATGGAATTGTGCCTAAAATTAAGAATAACAACAAACAAACATGCATCAGGTCCATAATAACATACGGAATCAAAGCAAGAACAGACACTGTCAGAACCAGACTGCGACCTATTGTGGGGAGAACCGTTAGAGATAGGATACCCAACGAATAAATTCGCAAATCCTGCAACATTGAAGACATAGTGAGATGGAGTAGGCAGAGACATCGAGAGAATGGATCCAGCAAGAATTCCTAATATCGTGATGCAAGAGACTCCAGAGGGCCGTCGACCACCAGGATGACCACCAAAGAGATGGAGAGAAGGCTGGTCGCCTTCATCACAGGAAGAAGTATGAAATAATGTTTTATTCAGTGTACCCGTAATTGAATGAAGTGCAAAAATTATAATAAAGGTTATCTAAATCAATAAACATATTTGGCTCTCAATTTTTTTTTAAATCGTTGTAAAGTACGCATTTGGCTCTTTGGCTAATAATTTTGCCGACCCCCCTGACCTAGCGGATCATTGAGCTGCCGCTCTTTTTTTTATGGATCATCGCTCACCCGCTCACCAAAAAGATTCGAATCTTTGAGTCGACTCGTGAGCGGATTGCCCATCCCTATCTCTGAAATGTCAAATTTGAATTGCGTGTTAGTTTCGTAAGTAAAATATTTATATTTCTAATTCATATATATCTTCAGTTTATTCTATTTTGCCGTTGAAATGAATACACATTATATTTCCGCATTACATATTTCAAAGTTTTAGTTCTAAATTATATCGAATTTATATAGATAGAAATGAAATTACATACCTATCGTTTTACTTACGTATTATTTTAGGTTATGTTATGAATACATGGAAAAACGTTAAATTCTAAGTAACAATTCTATGAATTGGTATAATCTATTTTAATAATGTTATTTTATTGTGGGGAGAACCGTTAGAGATAGGATACCCAACGAATAAATTCGCAAATCCTGCAAGGAATCTGGTTCTGGTTCTGATTTAAAAAAAAATATTTGATTCATGTGGTGCTCCTGTCAATTTGGAGATATTTCCTGTATAAGTGAATTGTTTTGGTCAATTTGATTGTTGCCGCACTTTGTGATAGTTATTTGTGACACGAAATACGTTTTCACTCTTCTGATGTTAAAATAATACAAGTTTTTTCGTTTATAAAAAGAATTTTGACAGGTGTAAAAATAAATTTTTCATTTGTTCCAATGACAATTTGAATAAATTCTTCAATCAAATTTTCAAGTTTTTGCTGGTGTTGGATTGTTTTAAGTGCCTAATTAAAATTAAAACAGTGGAATAAAAAATTAAATAAACACAAATGTCCGGATCGTCCAGCTGACGACAAGTGCACCATCTAAAAGAACATTATGTGTTAAATTATTTTTATGTGTTATTTAATTTTATATCATTGTATTTTGTATAATTTGTTTTAGATTTATTATGTAGACGTTGAATGATTGAAGTGTGCGCGGGAGATGCCTATTGGTGGCGATGAGGTTCGTAACCCATCACACCGCGTCTCTCGCGTTGGCGAAAAGAGAAGAATGGAGTGCAGCATCGATTAAAATGTTGCAGTCCATTCTTTCTGTCTACCCTTTCGGGGAAACGGCGTGATGGTTAGTTAGTTAGTTAGTTATTTTAATGTAAAATTGTTCTGGCAGGGCGATAACCTATAATATCTTTTGGATTAGACGATTTACTTCAGCTGTTTTAGTTTTTCTCTGTTATGCTGTGATAGGTAAACATATCCTTACATACAGCATTAGCTGCCTCAGTTGGAAAAATCCACTAATATAACATTTCCAAATGGTCTGATGTTCCCACGCCAATCTTACAATGATCGAGTGTTTTTTTTTTAAATATACTGCTCATTTTAATTTAATTATTTGATTTTTGCAGAGATGCCGACGCTAAGGATGATACCAGGAAAGACTCTTTGAGATAGGGTGAGGAACACGGCTATCCACGATATCTCCAAGGTGGAAGATGTCGTGAGATGGGGCACGCAACGCAAGATACTGGCATGTATGGATCCCACACCCGATTGTTATATTTATGAACTAATTTTGAAATGGTATGTACAGGTTGGATTAATTGGTTTAATTCCACTATTAGAGGCAGAACAGGAGTGTCGGACATCATCGGAAGAGTGGCAGCGCTAAAATGGCATGCCGCTCGCAGCCCTGATGATAGATGAACTGCAACCCGAAACCCAGGACGTCCTCAACTTCGATGGAGGGACGACATTGGATGCGTTTTGCCCAGGATCGACAGACATTGAATCAGATGGAGGAGGCCTACGCCCAGGAAGATTGTTATATTTATGAACTAATTTTGAAATGGTATGTACAGGTTGGATTAATTGGTTTAATTCCACTATTAGAGGCAGAACAGGAGTGTCGGACATCATCGGAAGAGTGGCAGCGCTAAAATGGCATGCCGCTCGCAGCCCTGATGATAGATGAACTGCAACCCGAAACCCAGGACGTCCTCAACTTCGATGGAGGGACGACATTGGATGCGTTTTGCCCAGGATCGACAGACATTGAATCAGATGGAGGAGGCCTACGCCCAGGAGTGAACGGATATAGGCTCATGATGATGATGATACAAAACATTGAAACACCTACATGCAACATTTTAAATATTTCTGGAATGGGTAAAATTCTGCAACAATGAAAGTTCATTGTATGGAATGAATGCTTTAAATTATCAACTGATTTCTGTAGAATCACACTCCAAAGGAGAATTGATTCAATGTATATTTCCAGACATCACACAAATTTACAAATTTCGTCATTGGTTAAGTGAATGTGCATTATTAGCTTCATCTAATGGACATCAAAATCAAGGGTTTTGTTTCTCTAAACATTGTATTTCTAAGAGCATTATTATGACCTTGAATGGTATATGTATGAATGTTTCATGCAAATGTGATATAGTATATTTATTTGTTTTTTTAATTTCACTTAAAATATTAAGGAAAAAAATTAAGACTGGACGTTTAATGGTTTAAACATTAAGCTGAAAAAGATATATATTAACTTTTTTTTGGGTGGCATCTTTAGGGTAACATTTGAACTACACTATATTAATTTAATATTTTTCCTTTTATTTCTAGGTAACATGAAACGGTGAAATCTGCAAGCTGAAAGATGTCATGAGATGAGGCAGACAACCCAGAAGATAATGGAATGCGCGTGTGCAGAGGATGGATCCCACACCTCGATTGCCCAGGATCGACAGACATTGAAGCAGATGGAGGAGGCCTACGCCCAGGAGTGAACGGATATGAATTGTATATGTATGAATGTTTTATGCAAATGTGATATAGTATATTTATTTGTTTTTTTAATTTCACTTAAAATATTGAGGAAAAAAATTAAGACTGGACGTTTAATGGTTTAAACATAAAGCTGAAAAAGATATATATAAACTTTTTTTGGGTGGCATCTTTAGGGTAACGTTTGAACTACACTATATTATTAAATCATAACGCGCTTTTGCACAGCTATGTTTAAGACCAATTGGCATCAAAAACTCATTTCAGACTTTTTGCAAACTTGCCACCTTGGTAATGCCCAGCCTTCAATTGTTCAATTCACATTAGTATTATTCAAGTTCACAGCAAGTTTGCTTGGATTAAACAAATGTTTTAAAGATATGAACTGAATTAGGATACACACATTCTTGCACCTATACACATGTCATTTTATCCAATAAAATAATTGATATTGAACTTTCATTGTATTTCTTTAATATATATTGGGTGTACGAGTATTTATATACTCTAATATAGCAATAGCGAAGCGTTGCCGGGTCAGCTAGTATATTATATAATACCAGGAACGTATGAGACATTAGGAATACAAGATACTCTCCAAAGTCAAGAGTATTTGTCTTCTGAAAGTACTTTCGCGAATATGAAAGACATCGATCTCCAAAGCGATCATGTTCAGCAGTTTGATTGCTCTCCCCACCGGCATCACCAGAGGCAGGTTGGTTCTGCATGCTGGGAGATAAAACAGTCTGTGGTGACGCTGTCGAAGATAACCATCCGGAACGTAAAGGTGGATAACCTCCAAGACGACGGAATTCTCAAAGAATCCCCTGATAAGTCTGAAGAAATGGGTAAGTGTGCACCCATCCCTTCTTATCGGTAAACTATTGGTCCCCAGCATGTCAAAGAGGAATGCAGTGGGATAAAGCCAAGGATAGCTACCAAACTCCCTCATGTAGAGATATCTCAGAACTCTTTTCTGAACCCTCTCTAACATGAGCGAGTATCTCGCCTCGTGTGGACTCCATATCGCCGAACCACACTCGAGCCGGCTCCGGATCAATGAGTTATACAAAATTCGCAAAACATAGGGATTCTTGAAAACTCTACCAGTTCGGAGAATAAATCCCAACACTTTCAGTGCAACTCCACATATTCTCTCGATGTGAGCATGGATGGTCATACAACCCTTGAAGAGTTTTAGCCACCTTCATTATGTTATTCCAAGCTCTTCCATCCTGCGCATTTCACGGTCTACTTCTTCAAATAGTGCCGTGTCAGATCCTCCCGACGCGCGACGCTGGCAATCACTTCAGCGTATGCTATCTCGCCACAGGGATTTTCTAGGAAGTATTACTGGTGTGGTTTCCTATTGACTTCTCAAAGGATTTTCTGTAGGGGCTACTTTCTATTAGCTAAGGACTCAGTTTTATGGTGCCGAGGATACACCATGCACCCTCTTGCTGTCTGCCATGACCCCGATCCTATGGTCATATCAAATATGTAACGTTCACACTTCAAACTGTTGTTATCTGACATCCACTGATGGATTGCCAAGACACTGATCCATCATAAGATATAGATACATCAATAACACGATTGCCGTGTTATATTCTTACTTCTTTCATTATTATCAGATGGTCATACTATCCTTGAAGAGTTTTAGCCAACTTTATGATGTAATTCCAAGCTCCTTGGTCCTGGGTCTTTCACTTTCTTCTACTTCTGATCATCGGATATCCCTCGTATCCGAGGATGACTGTCCTTCACGGATGTGAGTCCTCATGTGACTATACAGTCCAATCCTGGATCTGCACACTCTGTGGCATCTAGAGTAGGAGACAACGTTGGTAGTGGAACCCATGCCGTCTCCCGATGGTCTTTTATTTCGTCTCCTCCTCTTCTCTGGGATGTCGTCTCTGCGCTGTGTATCTTGTCTTGCATACCTATATGCATTGTTATTCTCCATATAGGTCTATATTCTGCATCTTCTTCAAATAGTACCGTGTCAGGTCTCCTCGACGAAGCTGTAAAGATTTGCTTAAAAATGCCTTGGGATAGAGCCACGGATAGCTACCATACTTCCTCATGTAGAGAATTTTTTTCTGAACCCTCTCCAGCATAACGGAATATCTCGCCTCGTGAGGACTCCATATCACAGAACCACCTTCGAGTCTGCTCCGAACCAACGCGTTGTAAAGGACTCTGAGCACATCAGGGATCTCTGAAAACTCTTCCGGTCCGAATGATGAAGCCCTTTATCCTCAGTGCAATGTCATAAATCCTTTCGATATGTGTACGAAAAGTCAGACTTCTCTCATAGGCACCCAGGACTTTGAAGCACGTCGCAGAGACGACACAGAGAGGAGGAGAAGCGAGAGACCATCAGAAGACTCTCAGTCAGATGCGGACTCAACAACCGTGAGGGTACGACCACAACGGAGTGCCAGAGTAGGAGTCAAGACACAGGTGGTTTGTGATCACGCACTGTGGCGCGAAGCGTATAGTGTGGCCGGTCCCATATTACGCCATAAGCTGGTTCGCCAGGCGTTCATCTTGACTCCTACTCAGGCACTCCGGTGTGGCCGTACCCTAAAGGATAATTTTCCTCGAACACGAGGGACAAACGATGACGATGAGAAATAGCCATGATGTTGTCTAACCTTCGATAGGAGAGGAACAAGACTAATAAGAGCTGTACAGATATTTCAAAGGATTGTTCAGAGAATTAACCACTTCAATACCGTAAGGCCACTGGTGGCCGCTACGTAGGCGCACCGTCAATACCGTAAGGCCACATTGCATTAAAAATGATTCGAAAATGTAAATTGTTTTTTTTTGGAAACAGAATATGGTGGTCGAGGCGCTTACAGGATTTATGACCTGTCATTGGCTGGGTTAAGCGATCGCTTTATGTTAACAACATTCCCCATTCCGCCCTTCTTACGACCACCACGTCTGACAAATTTTTTAAAGACGTATACGAGGTCTGTTCAAAAAGTATCGCGAATTTTATATTTTTTCAAAAAGTATTTATTTATTCATGAATATCTATTTTGTCCCCTTCAAAGTAATTCCCCTCGGATATAATACATTTATGCCAACGTTTTTTCCAATCCTCGAAGCACTTAAAAAAATCATTTTTGTGATCTTGTTCAGCTCCTCCTTCGATGCCGTCTTTATCTCCTCAATCGTGGCGTAGCGTCGTCCTTTCATGGGCCTCTTCAGTTTTGGAAACAGGAAAAAGTCACAGGGGGCCAGGTCTGGGGAATACGGTGGCTGCGGCACCATTACTGTGTTGTTTTTGGCCAAATATTCGCGCACAAGCAACGATGTGTGAGCAGGGGCGTTATCATGGTGCAAAAGCCAGTTGCGCATAACTTGCAGGTAATATTCCTTATTGACCGTACTACCACGCCCATGATGCACCACGCAAGAACTCATGATGCACCACGCCCCTGCAATCGAAGAAAACTGTGAGCAAAACCTTCACGTTCGACCGAACTTGCCGCGCTTTTTTTGGTCTTGGCTCATGCGGCAGCTTCCATTGGGATGATTGAGCTTTGGTTTCCACGTCATAACCATAAACCCATGATTCGTCACCAGTTATGACCCTCTGGAGCACATTTGGGTCGTCACGGACCGAGTCCAACATCTCCTGAGCAATGTTAACGCGATGCTGTTTTTGGTCGAAATTGAGCAATTTTGGCACGAATTTCGCGGCGACCCGACTCATGCCCAAATCATTGGTTAAAATCGAATGGCACGAGCCAATCGATATGTTTAGGTCCTCAGCAACTTCTCTAACGGTGATTCGACGATTGGCTAATACTATTTTCTTCACTTTATCAATGTTTTCGTCTGTTGTTGACGTGCTCGGGCGTCCGGCACGCTCTTCGTCGTTCATATCTTCTCGGCCCTCTGAGAACATTTTGTACCACCGATAAACGTTGCTTTGGTCCAAGGTGGCTTCACCATATGCCACAGTCAACATTCGAAATGCGTCCGCGCACTTTATTTTGTTTTTCACACAAAATTTGATACAGATTCTTTGATCCATTTTTTGGAATAGGCAAAAATCGAAGACGAGCCAAAACACATCCAAGCAAAACAGCTGTCAAAAATTAACTAAACATTCAAAATGGCCGACCTTGTCAGCATAAGTAAGGGACATGAGTACCAACATAACGCTACAAAAAAATCAAAAATCAAATATACGGAGCCAGCGGAAATTCAAAATTCGCGATACTTTTTGAACAGACCTCGTATATGCTACTATGTTGAGAAACACTTCACATTTTTTAGTTCAATCTACACTAGCGCCATCCATTAAGATTAGGTGATAAATCTATTAGCCCTATTTTTTTTAAATAAATAAAAACATGCGGTATGTGAGTGTTCCTTAGCTTAAAACATCACGGTACTTAGAGGGTTAGTAACTAAAATATCTTATAGATTCCGCTACCAAGACCTTTTACCACCATCATCATTCAGTCCCTTAACCCTCCCGCAGTCAATGCGAAAAAAAAATCCTCCCCGATAGCCCACTACGTACTCCGCCAAACAAAATGGTCTCACGCAGGATGCTATCTCCTACCACAACTCCATCCAGGCACTGCTCCTCTTATCTTCCCCTCGGAAACAGACTTTTTTTTATAAATACAATCCTAACCCTAACTGGTCTTCCATTCCTTGACAATAATGTGAGACTTTATCATAAACAGGCGAGGGGGTATTTCCCCCTCGCCCTCTTTCACAGGGACACTCCGGGCCATACATTAAGCCCCATCATAAAACAACTACCAAATCACATTCCAACAATGTTTCCTACAGACGTAAGAGGAATAGCCATTAGAGCTGAACCTCTGTAAGCCAGTAGATCCAAGTCCAAGTCCCTTTATAAGAAAAATAAAACTAACGTTTAATAGGTAAAAAAATTACAAATAAATGTTTTCTTATATACGTGTTAATAAAACGTATGCATTATGACGAGGAAAGGTCAAATAGTTGCTGAATAAGAATACAAGACATTTGCGTCAATCATGTTTGTCAACAAGAAATAATGTTTCCGATATCCAATCACAGATAATTAACAAATCAAAACATCATTACATTTGAACCAATGACGTATCACATAGAATAACTAAATATATACGTGAAGCTTGGAGCTGGCAGAAGACGTATGAAAGTAGAATAAAAGCCGTAGAAATGAGATCACTGATAATAATGTGCTTCACTCAACTTCACTAGCTTAAAAGTCCAGAAAGAATCCAGTATAAACTCTGCGGGACAGTCTTCAAAGCGCTACATGGAATGGCTCCAAATTATATATCCGAACTCTGTGTAACGGACAGCCTAAATACAAGGAAATCCACACTACGCTCGGCGAACTCCTCGGCAGTAGGAAGATTAGTTGAGCCGAAGCGTTGCCCTAGTACAAATTTCGGGGATCGAGCGTTTGCGGTAGCCGGTCCATCAGCTTGGAACAATCTCCCTTCACACCTCACATGCATAAATGATCCGACAGACTTCAGATCTAAGCTGAATATCCATATTTTTCATATTAAAACTTGCATATTTTGTTCTATTATACTTTCTAATCGATCGCGAATTTCAATCAGATGCAGCGTTCACATTTAGATTTAAAACACGTCTTAATGCGCCCTTGAGGTGATTACATCACAAAAACGGCGCTTTAAAAGTTAGCATATTATTATTATTATTATTAATGTGAGGTAAAACTATAAATGATAGAATACCTAACGACGAAATTAGGGAGAAATGATTGCATCCTAAGTAAAATAAAAAAAAATGATCCCCGAGTTGGTTTTATACATATGGTACTAATGGAATCTGTATAAATATAATTCCTAAATATATAATTTCATCCACTTGTTCCAGATTTATACCATTCACGCTAATGTTATAAACCTATCCAAAAAAGCTAGAATGGCATTGCACAATGGTGTTCTTCTACCGACCCTTATGTATGGAAGCGAAGCGTGGAACTGGCAAAAAAGGGTGAAAGTGGAATAAATGCAGTAGAAATGAGATCTCTTAGACGAATGTGTGGATACTCTGTGACGAATGTGATGATAGAGTGTCGAAAGAAAATATAAGAAGTGAATGCGGTGCGAATGTTGGTTTATGAACAAAATAATGAAAGGATCATTAAGATGGTTTGGACATATGGAAAGAATGAATGAAGAAAGAATGGTAAAAAAATATATATGTTAACGATGTAAATGGAACCAGAAATAGAGGAAGACTGAGGAAAACGTGGCACGATCAAATAAATCAAATATAGAATGTCGGCCATGTGAGGAGTCGGAGAAATCGACGCGCGTGCATGACACGATGTATGAATGTTGAGGAAGCGAGAGAAATAGGTCAGGAAAAAAAATGTGGCAGTCCATTATTTCTGACTACCCCTTCGGGGAGACGGCGTGATGGTTAGTTAGTTAGTTATGGATTAGATTAATTTCATTCACTTGTTCCAGATTTATACCATTCACGCTAATGTTGCAGACTGTCATGATTCCTTCTTTTTTGAAAATCTTTACCTTGGACCTCATCATCATCAGATCGTATCGCATGCATACCTCATGCATACTAGACACCAGGACGTGTAGTTCATGTTCTCCATCTGCAAGTAGGACAGCGTCTTCCGCATACAATAGAAAACTTACTGACACTTTACTCATTTTTGCGCCAGCATTAAACCCTTTCATACATGTCCATATATAAATCCACACAAAAAATAATCACTTGGATGGTTTGGACATATGGAACGAATGGATGAGAAAAAAAGGTCAAAAAGTTATACACAAGCAGTGTGAATGGAAAAATAAGTCGAGGATGGCCGGGGAAAACATGGCATGATCAAATGTATCAATTACTAAAAAGCGACCACACTCGAAATCGGAAAAACGACGAGCGTGCATATAACGATGTTTGATGTACAGGAAACTAGAGGTAACTAACTAACTAACTAACGATCACGCCGTCTCCCCGAAGGGATAGGCAGAAAGAATGGACTGCCACACTTTTCTTTCCTGGCATATTTCTCTCGCTTCCTCATACATCGTGTCATGCACGCGCGTCGATTTCTCTGACTCCTCACATGGTCGACATTCAATATTTGATTTATTTGATCGTGCCACGTTTTCCTCGGTCTTCCTCTAATTCTGGTTCCAATTACATCATTAACATATAATTTTTTTACCATTATTTCTTCATTCATTCTTTCTATATGTCCAATTCATCTTAATGATCCTTTCATTATTATTAAACTAGAGGTATGTCAGGACAAACCAGTATGGCGGTCGATCCTTTCTGCCTACCCCTTCGGAGAAACGGCGTGATGGTTAGTTATTTACATGAATTTAGCTTGCGTTATAATTATGTAGAAATTAGCAAATAAAAATCGTCATCGCGAGATAAACTATTATCGCTTTTTTAACTCGATACCCTTAACCCTTAACGTACCGTGTTCAAAACAAAACGCTTGCTCCCATGTGGTAAGTTCAGTTTACCGCTAACTTTATCTAAATATCAAGCATATGACTAGATGAATCAAAATTTAATTTATGTCATCTTGTAGGGAATTTCATTAGGAATAGATCGATATCTATAACATACATGGATTATTTGAAAAACATATCATTATTATTTTTTTTCTGGAACCATGCGATTTCTGATATGTAATGCGTCACAACACACGATCGACTAAACGTCAGGTAAATACTTGTCTTGCGGCCGGCGGCCGGCGCGGGCGGGGCGAAACTTTACGAGATTTTACGTATGATAAAGGCACCTAGGCAAAATGTATAAGTACGTTCAAGACAACGCGTACGTATTAATATTTGTCCCTTTTGGTAAAGTGTTAATATTTTCACAGTTCTGATATTATTAAGTTGCGTGCTGCGTTTCGTCCACAGTCGATATTATTACGTACCTATGAAAAGGTCAAACATATAATTTATAATGCGTTCAAAACAGCGAGTAAGTATTTGTCACTTTTGATAAAGTTGTAAATATTAGCAAAACAAATTCTACCTTAACACGAATGAAGGTGAGGGCAGTCTTAGAAAATATTTTTTTTGGGATGAAGGAAGTAATTTTTTGCTTTTTTTTTATTACGAAATATTGAGAACACTTCAATGGAGGATTACAATTTTTTTATAATATTAGGGTCCATAGGTTTTAAGAAAATCAACTTTAAATTGGCAGTGGAAACTCAATTTACCACATGGCAACGCGACGGTTAAGCAAAAAAAATATACGTATTTATCTGTGTATAGTAAACAAAAATATAGAAACGCCATAAACAAAATTCAGCCAGTACCTAATCACAATGAGGACTTCATTCTCTGTAAAAAAAAAAGTGCATATTTTGAATATGCACGCACTCTTTATTTAAATTTTCCCCCTGGAATCTAACTAGAACCGATAAAAATGACCTTAAATGCACCAATTAGTAAAACGGGCAACAGATTTTAATTCACAACATTACTGTACGATACAGAAGAAAAACCTTTTTTGCAAATAGCCCGATTTATGCAAACAGCCGAGTTAGCCCCAAAAGATCGTAATCGATTCGCGGAGTCGGAAAATGTCGGGAGTTGGAAAGAGACGAGGAGCGCGCATCTGATTGGTCGAGGCACGTCGTACGATTTTTGATTACAGACTTCCGATTGGACGAATACACGCGCCAACTGTTGCAATGCTGCGTTCGCACGAAATTGAATACGCTAAAATGCGAAGGCGATTTTTAAAAACAAAATTTATTTTAACAATAATATGTTTAAGATTGATTGCTAATAATTCAATATAGGTTACGTTAATATGACTCACTAGAGCGAATGGGACGCACTGACGGCATTTCTGGGAATGGTTCTGGCAGTAAAAGAGGCATTGAAGCGAAATATGTGTTTTTTTTTTTTCAAAAACAGCCTATCTATAGATGTAGGCTAAGTATCTCTAACTTTTGACATAGTCCCAATTTCATTTTTCCTTCGGCGATAAGGCGCAAAACTCAAATCGGACCAGCACAGCAAAAAATATCTTCGAATTCCACCATTTTTATTTATTTAAATCATAACTAACTAACTAACTTACCATAAGGTAGGCAGAAAGAATGGAACGCCACACTGTTCTGTCCTGACATACGTCTCTCGCTTCCTCTACATTCATACATCTTGTCATGCACGCACGTCGATTTTTCTGACTCCTCACGTGACCGACATTCAATATTTGATTGATTTGATCGTGCCACGTTTTCCTCGGCCTTCCTCTATTTCTAGCTCCGTTCACGCTGTTTACATATACCTTCTTTACCATTCTGTCTTCACTCATTCTTTCCATGTGTCCAAACCATCTTAATGACCCTTTCCTTATTTTGTTCATAACACTTTCATTCGCACCACATTCACTTCTTATACTTGCATTTGTCACTCTATCATATACAGATTTGCCACACATTCGTCTTAGAGATCTCATTTCTACTGCATTTATTCTACTTTCATCCTTCTTTTGCCAGTTCCATGCTTCACTTCCATACATAAGGGTCGGCACACCATAAACCATATCCAATTTTGCATTTTACCCACGAGATGCATAGCATGTAGCAATGCCGTCTGAAAATCTCTGTTTACCTTTGATATTTTCAAGACGGCGCGGTACTTGGCATGTAGTGCATATACAAATTTCTAATACGAATAAATGGTGTTATGCACAATTGGTCCGGTGTGAACGCGCTAAGGCATTTGATAACGGCAAGCTAAGAAAGTGGGTAACTATTTAATTTTAATTTGAATGGAGCGCATTCCGAGTAGGAGAAAAAAAAGTATCATAAAGTATTCACGAACAAATGAACGTCGCACGAGTTGTCACTTTTAACACAACAAAAACAAATGGAAAATTAACATTAAAAGTGTGTTTTGAACTTGATTTGTATTGAGGAAAATACCTGCGAATTTCGTTTTTTGATATCTATGTTTAATGTATACTTTCTAATGAATTACTTTAGCATCCATTGTTTTTTTAATAGATAAGATAAACAAGTTGGGTTATAATTATGCTCACCAGAATACAAAATCTTGGCAAAGTAATTTAATTCCTGACTACCCACGCACACTGATAAAAGTTGGTATTACAACGTGCTCAGTCGTAATTTGAATCAATATTTTTTATAACTGTTGATAGAGCAAGCTGGCTACGTAAAACCGAAAGTGATACTGTTTTTCTGTTATCGTCACCAGATTAAAATAATCCCAAAGAACGCAATTTTAAACTCACATTTCGCGCTGTGGGCAGTAAACTACAGTTAAAATTGCAACAACCACGTTTAAATGAGTCAAAACGTTTAAAAATCTATAAGGAAAAGTGGGTTTTTATGTTACCATAATAATATAACCTCAAAATATGTTCATCCTATCCTATTAGCAAAATTAAGCAAAATAAAAATGGTTTTACTTACGTTTATAAATACTTTAAAACCGATTTAATAATAAACTTATTTTAAATAACTATATTTAACACTTTACAGTACTATAATTAATAGGAAACATCACTTATTTACACGGTAGAATATATGTGCCGACATTTGATAACAATTGTCGCCAAACCGATATAGCACTTTGGCTATTCGGTGCATAGTCAAACAATGAACCTTTCATTTATAATTTTTGTAAATATATTTTAATGAAAAACATCGTAACTAGGGTCACAGGTCGCAAAATACGAAGCAGAAACATGTATTCATTTTGCTTTTTTGACACTTTGACAGCAAACATGGGATATACCACAGACAAACATTAATTTTTCACTAAGAATAAATTTGTGTGACTTAATTTATAATAATAAAGTTGTCTATGGTTGACATTGACCGAAAGAGTGTTGATTTCCCACAGTAAAATATTGTTTTGATTCTGACACGTCAGACGTTTGGAATTTCACACTAAATTCATATAAAAAAAATTGTTTATTGAAGTTTTTATTTTCAAATCATCAATATTAATTCGTCGTGTTATTTTCCGATAGTAAAAGTTTCAATTTAATCGTTTATTTGGCGGTTATAACCTCCAATTTGGACAATTTTTTACGTCGAATCGAAAAGTTTATTGTTGATTATTTACACAGTTTTATTGCAATGGCTGAACCCGTGAACGTTGAAATTTCTGGTGACATGGATGGGCCTCCAGCGGCAGCTAAGAAGAGTTTCATAAAGTAGGTCACGATTTGTTAAATTAAAAAAATATATATATTAGATTTATTTGAACAATTGGCAAAGGGGTAGGTTAGGTTAGGTTGTTGCAGTGTGGATGTTCACTTTTTGACTCGATCATCCTGACTCAACTCTTGTGCCTCTTCTACATTCACACGTCGTGCCGCGCACGCCCATCGTTTATTCTGACTTCGAACCTGGCCGCCTTTTAGTAATTGATTAATTTGGTCATGCCATGTTTTCCTTCCTTGGCCTTGCTCGACTTCTTTATCCATTCATACAACTTATATATTTTTAACCATATGTTCCATATGTCCTAACCATCTTAGTGACTACCTTCGTGGCAAAGTGGCAACATCTATGACTGCCACACCAAAGGTCCCAGGTTCGATTCCTGGAGATGACAGTGTAATTCGCACATGGATGAGGGAAGAATGGTTAAAAAGATGTATACAAATAGTGCGAATAGAAAAATAGGTCGAGGAAGTCCAAAGACATGGCATGGCCAAATTAATTAATTACTGAATGGCGACCATGTTCGAAGTAGGAACAATTGGCGAGTGTGCGTATCATGGTGTGTGAATATGGAGGATGCTTGAGAGATATGTCAGAATAAAACACTGTGGCGATTAAGTCTTTGCCTACCCTATATTTAAAAAAAAGGAAGTGCGGGACACAGAAGGAAATATAAAGTAGAGTAAATGTTAGGGAGGAGGGTTAGGCGGAGAGAATGGACCGCTATACTGTTCTGCCCTGACATACTTCTTCCTCTACATTCATACATGCACGTACGTCGATTTCTCCGACTCCTCACGTGACTGACATTTAATATTTGATTTATTTTTACATAATACACAAATGAGACATAACAAACGAAAAACATTTAGGCCACTCATTTGGACACAAAACGGTGTTTCAAAGATAAGATAAAACAACATTAAACTAAAAAATCCTTCATATCAGAAGGAACCCAAATATGCTGACGTCAGTGAGGCGGTACTCTTTCCAGAATTTGTAATATTTTTTTTATGAATACTGCCTCACTGACACTGAAAATGTCCAAATTCGAGATAATTAGATTGATTTGATCATGCCACGTTTTCCTCAGCCTTCCTCTACTTCGAGCTCCATTCACGTCGTTTACACATACCTTCTTCACTCATTCTTTCTATGTGTTCAAACCATCTTAAAGACCCTTTAATTATTTTGTTCATAACACTTTCATTCGCACCGCGTTCACTTCTTATATTTGCATTTGACACTCTATCATATACAGATTTAGCAGACATTCGTCTTAGAGATCTCATTTCCACAGTTCATGCTTCATTACCATACATAATGGTCGGCACAAGAATACCATTATGTACTGCCATCTCAGCTGTTTTGGATAGGCTTTTGTTTGCGATGACAACTTTAAGTGCACCACTTACTCTGTTGCCTGCCCCAACCCTTCTTTCAATATCCTTCTCCACTCTCCCATCCTTTGTATTGTTTTATTTAATTATTATATGAATTGTCTTTTGTCTGTTTCAGCTTCAATATGAGCCAGCTAGGTCAGACACTGACCCCTGCTTCGGTGATGGCCCTCATAGCCGCGCAGAGGCAAGCTATCCGCCCGTGGTTGCAGTTCTTGCAGACCTCAAACTTCAAGGTATAATATTTTACTGTCCTGTCATAAGCAAATGCATTTGTTATTTATATTCTTGTAGCGATATCCTTTTGTCTCCCAAATACCTCAATTTGGTCACCCGCCGACTTACGAGCAGCTGTAATCTAGTCGAAAAATAAGATCAGTATCAAAGAAACCTAAAAGGAATTGTATAGTACTTCTTCTTCGATGGCCCTACAGCCCATATCGAGCCTTAGCCTCCAGTATTATTCGCCTCCAACTCCTCCTGTCCTCTGCTTCGACCCTCCAATCTGACACTCGTAACAACTTCGCCCTATATCTCCCAACTTCATCCTCCCATCGCAGCCTTGGTCGTCCAATCTGTCTTCTACTACCTGGGTGCCACTCCAGCAATCTTTTTGGGGTTTGCGATGACGACATCCTCTGCACGTGACCGGCCCATCTCAATCTATTCAGTCTGACCTGTGTGGAGAGACTGGGAGCTTTGTAAATATGGTACAGCTTGTCATTATGCCGCACTATCCAGCCTTCACCGTCATTCACAGGTCCCAGAATTCTACGCAGAACCCTTCTCTCAAAAGTATCCGGTCGCTTGTATAGTACTCTTAGCATAATTAATACGAATGAAAATGTCTGTTTTATAGAAGTTTTATTATATTTTATATGAATCACATATTTCACTTGTCTTAAGCAATATCAAATGTATCATTTGATACTGCCTTAGACAGGTAAAAAATGTCATTTCCATAAACTATAATAAAACATGTATCAAACAGACATTTTCATTAGTATTAATAATTTAATATGGAGTTTCACAATAATTGTTCAAGAAACAATAAAGCACATAAAATGGCACATAAAATAGCACATAAAATGGCACATTACTGGTTTTAAATATGACACCTTATGGGCTTTGATGCTGTTTGCAACCCTATTTGACACCTTGATTGATAACAAACCAGGCTGCACGATCTCCATTTGCTCTGACACTAGCAGTGCTCTCCGTGTATCAGTTTTGTGCTTATTCCAATCCAGACAAAAATATCCTAACCTAAGAGATCATACGCTTTTTGCAAATCGACAAACGCACAGAAGAGTTTACTGTTTTTGGCCAGAAACTTCTGTCTATGTATGAAGTGCAAAAATTTGATCCATACATGAGAGAGTATGGTAGCTATCCGTGTTTCTATCCCTTGGCATTTCTTTTAAGAATGCTCAGGACCAACTCTCTGCGGCTTCGAAGAGATGGGCATCTCATAACCCATTTCTTTAGATTAATCAGGGGATATTTCAAGAACTCGGCCGTGCTGAAGACCTTTGTCTTTTTGTCCCTGATAGATATCTCCGACAGCATAGATTGTTTTACCTACCGGCTGCCAGAACCAACCCGCTTCTGGTGACACCGGTGGGAAGAGCAATTAGTCTGCTGAACGCGGTCTCCTCGGAGATCGAAGTCTTTTGTTTTAGTGATAGTATGTGGAACCATCTCTCATGCGTTCCTGGTATTATATTTTACCTGTACTCAATAGATGCCTTAAACATTAATATTGTTTGTAATGTCTGTTGAGATAATAAACAGATTTGATATTAAAAATGTTATTTGTTCCAGGTCCCTTCTACCCTACCTCGCCTGAGCAAGCGCCTGGTGAGGAACGTGGAATATTTCCAAGCCAACTATCTCTTTGTATTCCTGGCCCTGTTTGCTTACTGTCTGTGAGTATCGCTTTTTATACTCTTCAACAATCGTAAAAATATTTATATGTCTTGTTATACACGATCTAAAATCACAATTCATGCATTTGCCTATTGAATGCATTACCGCATTTAACATTTTTTTTTTTAATATGTAATTGACGTTTTCCTAATACTACTAACTAACCATTACGCCATCGAAATAATGAACTGCCACACTGTTTTTCCTGCTTCTTTCGCTTTCTCAACGTTCATACATCCTATCATGGACGTGTGTCGATTTCTCCGACTCCTCACGTGGTAGACTGATCTATTTAATTATATTTTTAACAATTTTTAAATGATTTTAGGATAACTTCGCCTCTCTTGTTACTGGCCATAGCCGGGAATCTCTTCGCCTGCCACAAGTTCAAGTCTAATCCTATGAAATGGAAAGTAAGTAGCATCCATATTTTTAAGACAGTCTTATGATTTTACTGAAATCTCTTAATGGAAGCTCATTTTAAATTATTATGAAATAGAACAACGTTTTTTTAACTACCAAAAACAGCTTTTTGCTGCCAACCATAAACAACTGAACACAGATTAGTCAGTTTTTCTACCCTCACAATAAGTAAATCACTATTTTCCATTTCAAATTTGAACTAGTCATTTAAAAACTATATTTACTACGAATTAAAAATTAAAAAAATAGCTATGCTTACTCCTTCTTTTAATAGATCTGATGATCTGTCCCTCCATCTCTTCGATAGTCTTCCAGGTGGGCGGTGTCCGGAGGGGATTTTGTAAGGGTACGGCCACACCGGAGTGCCTGGGTAGGTGCCAAGACACAGTTCGCTTGTTATCACGTCCTGTGGCGCGAACCCTATAGTGTGGCCGGTCCCATAGTACGCCATATGTTGGTCCGCCAGATGTCCACCAAGTCTCCGACCCTGGCACTTTGGTGTGGTTAAGCAGCTGTATATTTTCATATAATTTTTTATTGTGGTTTGTTGCAGATAGGATCATATGAACTAACTCTGGCTCACCAGTACGCTCTGGTTTGGTTGTGCTGCATACCCATCTTCCTCTGGGCTGGGGCTGGCTCCGCTCTCTTCTGGGTTCTGGGTAAGATGTCCATCCGTCTCGTTTTTTTCATAAAAGATAAACAAACAAACCATCACGCCGTTTTTCCGCAGGGGTAGGCAGAGAGAATCGACCGCCACACTGCTCTATCCTGGCAAACCTCTCTAGCTTCCTCCACATTCATACAACGAGTCATACACGCACGTCGATTTCTCCGACTTCTAACATGACCAACCTTAAAAATTTGATTAATGTGATCGTGCCATGTTTTCCTCGGTCTACCTTGACTCCGTACTCCAATTACATCGTTAACATATACTTTCTTAACCATCCTTCTTTTGCCAGTTCTACGGTTCACTCCCGCCTAGAACAAGTCGCTAGGCGCAAATGGGTCACACTCTGAGACGGAACCCAGCCTGCATCGCTCAGGGCGCACTAGACTGGTCCCCTATGGGGAGAAAGAGAAAGCAAGGCAGACCTAGAGCCACCTGGAGAAGAACCCTGCAGGACGAGGTTAAGGCAGCAGGCCTCACTTGGGATGATGTTAAGCATCAGGCATGCGATAGAGTCGGGTGGAGAAGATTCCTTGAGGCCCTATGCACCACGGAGGTGTGACAGGACAAAAAGAAGAAAGAAGAAGAAGAGATATATCGCACCGTGAGTGTAAAACCGAAACAAGTGCAAATGTACAGTTTGGAGATATGGGAGTTTAAAAACTTAAACTGGTTTATGGGTATATTACTTTAAACTGAAAATCATTGGTTTATTAAAAAAAAAACAGTTTTTCCAAGCAATATGAAGTCTTTAAACTCCCATATCTCCAAACTGTATAATGCACTTGTTTCGGTTTTGCACTCACGGTGTGATATGTTACTATGTTGAGAAACATTTCACATATTTTAGTTCAATCTACACTATCGCCATCTATTAAGATTATATGTAAGCATTAAGCAGAATATCTTTATTAATGTAATGTGAAAGGCTATCATCAACCCAATTATCACACATTACTAGACAACGCCTGGAGAAAACTCCAATTTTTATATGCTTTTAACTTGGACCAGTTTTGTATTTGTATACATTCAAAACAAAATGCCAAATTTGTCATATTGACATTTGGTGTTTAGTTCACATTTGCACCACCGTCAGCTTACGTTTGTGCCTCTATTATGGAGGATAATATATTATTGATATAAACTATAAATTGTGTTTTATTTACACTGTTTAGAACATTTGGATTGACCAGATTTTTTTTTCACAGGGGCTTCCGTTACGGTCATTACTCTCCACGCTGGGTTCTACAACATCGACGCCATCGTCACGGAGGACTCGGAGGACCAGTTCCACCTTCTGGAAGAGGTTTGATGTCAGCAGAGCTTACCGGCCGGCTTCCCCACATCCTAATGCCTAGCGAGTTGGCTCAGGAACCCGGTGGACGGTACTGAATACTCTAAATAGTACATTTATTACATCGTAGTTGAATTGTAGAATTTAAAATGAGTTATATTTATGTTATTGTTTATAATATTTATAAATTTAATTATTGAATATTATAAGTATTCAATGATTTTTTATTATTGTAAATTTGTACTTACAAATATATATTTCATAACGTCATCAACAGAAGAAGGATGAGAGCAGAATGAATGCGGTAGAGATGAGGTCCCTAAGACGTATGTGTGGTAGAATGATGTACAACAGAATCTCAAATGCCGATATAAGAAAGGATTGTAGAGCGGAAAAAGGTACTATAAAAGGATCGCTGCATTGGTTCGGACATATGAAGCGCATGCATGGAGAATGAATGGTTAACCGTCGCGTTGCCATGTGGTCAATTGAGTTTCCACTGCCAATTTAAAGTTGATTTTCTTAAAACCTATGGACCCTAATATTATAAAAAAAATTGTAATCCTCCATTGAAGTGTTCTCAATATTTCGTAATAAAAAAAAAGCAAAAAATTACTTCCTTCATCCCAAAAAAAAATATTTTCTAAGACTGCCCTCACCTTCATTCGTGTTAAGGTAGAATTTGTTTTGCTAATATTTACAACTTGATCAAAAGTGACAAATACTTACTCGCTGTTTTGAACGTATTATAAATTATATGTTTGTCTTTTTCAATAGGTGCGTAATAATACCGACTGTGGATGGAAACGCAGAACGCAACTTAATAATATCAGAACTGTGAAAATATTAACACTTTACCAAAAGGGACAAATATTAATACGTACTCGTTGTCTTGAACGTACTATACATTTTGCCTAGGTGCCTTTATCATACGTAAAATCTCGTAATGTCTCGCCCCGCCGGCTGCGGCGCGCAGACAAGTTTATACCTCATGTCCAGTTGCTCGTATGCTGTGACGCATTCCATATCAGAAATCGCATGGTTCCAGAAAAAAATTAATAATGATATGTTTTTCAAATAATCCATGTATGTTATAGATATCGATCTATTCTAATGAAATTCCCTACAAGATGACATAAATTAAATTTTGATTCATCTAGTCATATGCTTGATATTTAGATAAAGTTAGCGGTAAACTGAACTTACCACATGGGAGCGAGCGTTTTGTTTTGAACACGGTACGTTAAGGGTTAAGAAAGTATGTATATGTTATCAATGTAAATGGAATACATGACCAAATTAATCAAATTTAGAATTTCGGTAATGTTGGAAGTCCGAAGAATCGACGTGCGTGTGTGACTCGTATGTGGAGTATGTGACTCGTATGTGTGTCAGGATAGAGTAGTGTGGCGGTCCATTTTCTCTGTCTACCCATGCGGAGAAACGGTGTGATAGTTTGTTTGTTTGTTTGTTCATTAACATTTTCAACTTGGGTAATTTTTTAATTGGATCATTTTCAACTTGGATCGTTTACAATTTGAGTCATTTTCAACATGAGTCATTTTTAAAATGAGTCATCTTCAAATTCTTCTTCTACAGCCCTCTTCCCTCCACTGCTGGATATAGGCTTCTTCCATTTTCTTCCATTCATCCCTGTCTTGTCCCTTCCGCGTCCAGGTCATCCCAGATATTAGGGCAATGTCACCAGTCCATCTTTTAGGTGGCCTCCCGAAACTACATTTCTTCGTCCAAGGCGTATTGAAGTATTCTGTCTTGCTATATGTCCAGCCCGCTGCCACTTCAATTTAGCTGTACGATCCATAATGTCGGCAACTTTGATTCGGCGTCTAATTTCTTACTTTGTCGCGGAGACTCAAGTCGAGCATTTGCCTCTCCGTGAATTGTTGTGTGCTTTTTAATTCTTGGATACTTTTTGCTGTTAAGGTGGTTGCCTCTAGACTATATGTTAGGACTCATTTTCAACATGAGTCATTAATAATTTGGTCATTTACGGCTTTAGTCATCTTCTACTTGGGTCAATTTCTACTTATGTCATTCTCTACTTGGGTTATTTTTTATTTGGGTCATTTTTCTACTAGGGTCATTTTTATCATGGGTTATTTACACTTGTGTCCTTTTAATTATTCACCACATGACTCACTCTCCAC
Organism: Lepidostoma basale; assembly: GCA_022606425.2. NCBI lineage: Eukaryota > Metazoa > Arthropoda > Insecta > Trichoptera > Lepidostomatidae > Lepidostoma > Lepidostoma basale. The sequence continues at coordinate 715,587 of JAHDVF020000418.1, forward strand.
ATGAATCATTTTTAAATGAGTCACTCTCCACATGGATCATTTTTTAAATGAGTCACTCTCCACATGAATCATTTTAAAATTATTATTATTATTATTTTTGTTGGGTTGTATTCTCTACTTGGGTTATTTTTTATTTGGGTCATTTTTCTACTAGGTTCATTTTTAACATGGGTTATTTACACTTGTGTCCTTTTAATTATTCACCACTAGCTGACCCGACGAACTTCGTACCGCCTCAGAATCAATAAATGTTGTGTTAACTTATTAGCTAAATTTAATTCACCTTTTTATTGAATTACAATTAATACTTAAAATGAATTAAGTTCATGAAATGTGCAAATGTCAAAATTAAAAATATTAATTACAATGGAATATAATTCACGTGGAAGCCTGCATTAATACTTAAAATTAATAAATTGTTAATTAAAAACTTTGTTTTATGTATCACAATTGTGTTTTTTATTTTTTCGCGACAATATATTCAACCAAAGTGGAATCTACCAGATTAATTGTGAGGATTGTGATGCCGTGTATATTGGAAAGACGGGTCGATCATTTTGAAGAGGTTATATGAACACAACATTTAATACAAAAACAGAATCATTGTGTGAATTTTGACCATCATTTCAATTCCAAAAACACATTTTTTTTGCATATAGCAAACAATTAAAAAAAAAATTGATAAATTAGAAAATTTTGAAATTTTTAAAGCAAAGGCACGTGAATTGAATGTTATAAATAACCAAATTCCAGCTTATTCCCCCTTAGTATATATGTAGTACATTAAAAACTTTTCCTTTATACAATCTACCAAAAAAATATTAATACTACCTTCCATTTTTGTCCCTTTCTTACTAATGTAATCTGCTTCCTTATAATGTTTATCGTCTTTAATATATTAGGATTCATCGTTTTTGACTCTATATTATGTATGATTGTTCCTTCTAATTACTGTTTGAATTATTATTATGATTATTATCATTCTTATTATTTTATTATTATAAATAAATGAATTTAATACAACAACACAACAACAACAACAAACCATCACGCCGTTTCTCCGCAGGGGTAGGCAGAGAGAATGGACCGCCACACTACTCTATCCTGGCACATCTCTCTAGCTTCCTCCACATTCATACATCGAGTCATACACGCACGTCGATTCTTCCGGCTTCTGACATGACCAACCTTTAATATTTGATTAATTTGGACATGCCATGTTTTTCTCGGTCTACCTCGACTCCTTACTCTATTTACATCGTTAACGTATACTTTTTTAACCATTCTTTTTTCACCCATGCGCTCCATATGTCCGAACCAACGCAACGAACCATTCATAATTTTGTTCATAATACCTTCTTTCGCTCTACATTCCTTCCTAATATCAGCATTTGAGATTCTGTCATACATCGTTCTACCACACATACGTCTTAGGGACCTCATCTCTACCGCATTTATTCTGCTCTCATCTTTGTTCTGTCAGTTCCATGGGATTCAGTGTCCCTATCAATTGAAAAAAGAAATTCCTCGTCTTCATCTAGCCAAATATTTCGTTTATTAAGTACTCGCGGCTGCATTTCGTATGGTAACAATTCTCTGGACCGAATGTACACAGATACACCTATAAAATCAATACAAAATATACAATACGTATTTTTATTATTATTCACTAATCATAAATCGGTTATTTAATCTCCACGGAACACTCATCTGTCATCTTTTTCGAATGGTATTAATGGCGCAAATATTCTCTGCTCTCCTTCACAAAAGGGGTTTAACTTTTAGAATAGTCTCTCTTATACTGATTTTTATAACTTTGGGCATTGTTAATCTAAAATTAATAAAGAAAACCAAAAATCCCGGCGACGATTAAAAAATAACCTCAACTCAAATCTTTCACATTGAGTATTGACATCTGGCATCAACAATACACCACCTACGGGCGATACCGAAACTAAAATACACGCCATTTTGATTTTATACGTCGTTTATTAAGTCAAATTTAGTCAAACGTACGACAAATATAATTAATTTTAAATCATTTAAGTGATTTTTTCAAATGTTTTAATAATTATTCTGTTATCCGGAACGGAGACAAATCCAGCAAATATAAGATCTTCAAAATTGGTCCAGCCGTTCTCGAGTTATAAATGGTGTAACTAACACGATTTTTGACTTTGTTTTATATATATAGATATGAGTCACTCTCCACATGAATCATTTTAAAATTATTATTTTTATTATTATTTTTGTTGAATCGCTTTTTACATCATTACAGCGCGAGCCAAATTGATGTAAAGGGTAAAGCTCTTATATCGATTCTCGTAACATGTGATAGGTAGCTAATCTATCGCCATTTTATAGTCACGTGAATTCTTCACCAAACCAAAGACAGTGTGACAATCACATTGCCATCGCCGGGAATCGAACCCGGGACCTTTGGTGTGGCAGTCAAAGCACGTGTCTAAATGAGTCACTCTCCACATGAATCATTTTTTAAATGAGTCACTCTCCACATTAATCATTTTTTAAACGAGTGATTTACAACACAAGTTATTTTCATTTCATCAAAGTATTTTTTGATTAATTTTCATCTTCAACCTCATTTTATATTGGGTTCATTAATTTTGAATTAGCTCTGTGTATAGGCACAATTGATTTTATTTTACAAATTTTTCCTCTTACAAAGGGTTTTATTTTTATTATATAGAGATATTCGAAAATATTTTTAAGATACTTAAATCATTTTCTGAATTGTACTTGAAAGTTAAAATTACCAAAAATTATTCTAGACTAAGTATTGAATAATATTTTTACATATATAAACTAAAAAAACATATAACGTGTTTTTTTTAGAGGTTTGGTTTTTAAACTGGTAACATTGTTTCTACAGCCTGTCAATTTGGCAGTTGAAAATTGATTTGTAGTCAGTACGTTTTGTCATTTTAGCATGAATAGACTGACGTCAGAACAGCGCTTGCAAACTGTGCAAATTTATTTTGAAAATTTGGTTCGGTTCGCCAAACTTATCGTGCACTACATACATTTTACGGTCGACATAATTGTCCATCCGAGCAAGTTATTCGGAAGACCGTGGTTCGTTGTCGCACCACGTACACTCTAGTGGACAATACGCATCAACAAAGATGACAATTGTCGAAAATCGGATTTCACGATTGCGCTTCATTCGAGCTAGCCGTGATGAAGACGTCCAGCTTTCTCTCCCATCTCAATAGTGGTCATTTTGGTGGTCGACAGTCCTCTGGAGATCTTGAGAATCCTTGCTGGATCCATCCTCTTGATGTGATCCTTCAGAATCGTCTATATCTCTAAGGGTTCTACCCACGATAGGTCGCAATGATTTCATATCTACTGTTCTAAGGAGATGTTTAGTTCTGACAGTGTCTGCTCTTGTTACAATTCTGTAAGTCATGAATGTGGAGTAGTGTGGCCATCCGTTCTCTCTGCCTACCCTTTGAGGGAAAGAGCGTTGTTGTATTATGATAAAAATAAAAACTATTATTAATGTCGGTGCTATATATGTATGAAAAAATATATTTATAAATTGTTTTAGGAACATCTATGCATTTTTAATAATAACAATAATAAAAATAAAATTAAAACTATAAAAAAATAACATCATTATGTAAGATATTTGTGAAAGTGCATTAAAACTGTAGAATAATTGTCTGGTCGCTGTCGAAATAAAGACAAATGTGGAAATAATGAATAAAAAAACACTGTTTTATTTAATTATTATTTAAAATTAATTTATGTCAAGAGATTTCGGTTAAATCATTTGATAATCATAAAATATAAATAACAGATAGCTGATGGCAAGTGTCATATGCAGCTTCCATGATTAACTTTATTGAAAGTTACGGCTTAACACTGTAGAATTCCATTGTAAAAACTTTGGAATTTACGTTTGATGGGAACATTGTTGGAAGGTAATTTGGTGGGTTGATGGTTTAGCTTCTCTGGTTTCAATCCTGGGATTGGTTTGCAGCAATTTCCTCTATTCTTCTCTTCCATTCTTCCCTGTCTTGTGCGGCTCTTTTGAAATCTGCATATGATAGGTCCTCCAGGTACTCTCGGCGTGGGCGTCCCCTAGAGTTTGTCCCCTCGGTCATACCCTCCATTAGGGCATGCAAGAGACCTTCTTGACGTATTACATGGCCGATCCATCTTGCACGCCTTTCGGACAAGGTCCTGAGCAGGTGCCTTCCTCCTTCGATTCCTTGAAAAACTTCCTCATTCGTGATGTGGTCTCTCCAGGAAATTCCTAATAGTCTTCTATAGGACCACATCTCAAAAGCCTCTAGTCTCCGCTAATCTCTTTCGGATAGGCACCATGTCTCGCAGCCGTACATCAAGACACTCCATACATAGGTCTTGATGAGGAGTATTCTCAGTTTTAGGTCTATATTATTTGACTCTATTATTTTCGACCTTTTATTAAATGCAAGCCTAGCCTGATGTATACGGCTGTCAACCTCGCTCTTAGACCGACCGTCCCATGTTTGTTTGCTCCCGAGGTAGACAAACTCCTTGGTGTTCTTTAGTGGAACTCCTGACCAAAACAAAACCACCGACCAAAACAATAGATTATCTCATTACTTTTATTATGTATTCTATGAAAAAGAGTACAATTTGAATGATAATTTATTTATAAACTACTCAAATAAATTCTAAAATAAATAAATATATACGGAGTTAGAAAATCAACCTCCATACATAACATATTACTTGTATAATAATAATAATAATAATATGCTAACTTTTATAGCGCCGTTTTTGTGATATAATCACCTCAAGGGCGCATTAAGACATGTTTTAAATCTAAAAATCAAAATTTTCGCGATCCGTTAAAAAGTATAGTAGAACAAAGTATAAATGTTTAAATTGGATGTGAAATATGAAAAAGATGGGTTTTCAGTTTAGATCTGAAATCTGTCGGATCATTTATCTGAGGTGTGTAGGGAGATTGTTCCAAGCTGATGGGCCGGCTGCCGCGAACGCTCGATCCCCGAAATTTGTACTGGGGCAACGCTTCGGCTCAACTAATCTTCCTATTGCCGAGGAGTTCACCGAGCGAAGTGTGGATTTCCTTGTATTTAGGCTGTCCGTTATACAGAGTTCAGATATATAACTTGGTGCCGTTCCATGTAGCGCTTTGAAGACTGTCCAGCAGAGTTTATACTGGATTCTTTCTGGACTTTTAAGCCAGTGAAGTTCTTTGAGATGTTGTGTTATATGGGACTTTTTTGGAATGCCTTTTATGAGTCTTGCATGTATAGGAATATCCTGCAGTATTTTCAGAAAGAAAGAAAAGCATTTAAAAAAACTGTTTGTGTATTTATTTATGCCCGTAAAGTTTTTAAACGCTGATAATTTTTTCACTACGCAATGTGGAAAAAATTAATTTTAATTAAAATTTATCATGGATGGCTAACTTCATCGTGTAACTTCAAAAACTGATTTGTATTTCTAATATTCGAATTATTGTACTAATATATTTTTGGTACAGGTCTTTCTTCTCATTTAAAAGCATTTATTAATAATATTGCACAAAATATTCCAAGTTATCGTTGGTACTATTTTACACTTTTGCTACTAACTTCATTCATGACATGTTTCAGCAAATCATGAGTTGGCACGTGTGAAATGTCCGGCCGTTATTTATCATTGATGGCTAGCTTTATTATGTCACACTTCCGTAACAGGGTGTGTGGGTCTGTATTTCTAGGAAGCTACTATTGGTGTGTGTCTCAATGTTACCCTCTACTAAACACACCAAAAGATGAATAACTTCGCCAGTATTTAAAAAAATATATATGATATTAGAAGTATGGATTTAAGTACTATGTCAATTTTATATTTACTATATAAATATGTTACCATTATAAATATTAATTTATTTAAATAAATAGTTATTTAATATTATTGTTGTTATTTTTCCTCTTCTTCAGCTATGGTTGGTCTCCTTCAAGAACACATTATTTTGCACCTTGTGTCCAACACTTACTTTATACATAATTAATTAGTAGTTAGAGTTTCAACCTCCTTAATGATTTTTTCCAAGGTCCTCGATTCTGCGCCTTTTGCTCTCAGCAGTCAACATAATCCATTAGGCGCTGTCTAGGCCTTCCATAAGGTCTTACTCCGGTTAGTCAAATCAAATCAAATCAGTTTATTAACTCAATAGACATTACAAACAGGAAAATGTTTAAGGCATCAAGACCAGTGGTTCCCAAACTTGTTTGTCCCGTGGACCCCCTGCGATTTCTGATTTATTTTATTTTGTGCAGACCCCCTGAATGGGAATGAGCTAATAAAAACAGTTGTCCGTAAACCTTGCGCGGACCCCCTGACATTATTCAGGGACCCCCAAATCATTTTAAATTTTTACGGACCACGGACCCCCTGAATGATCCCATGAACCCAGTGGCGGTACTGCCATAGAAGCTCAGAAGCCCGGCTTGCGTAAGAAAATTTGAATCAAAACCCCCGAAATCTAAGTAATCATGCCCCCGCATAAACCAACAACCCACCAAATCACCTTCCATCAATGTTCCCAAGAGACGTAAGAGGAATAGCCACAAGAGCTGAACCTCTGTAAGGCAGAAGAGGTTTTGCTTTGGACCACTTTGAGAACCACTGGTCTAGACGCATTCAGGGTCTTAATTGCTCTGGTCTTCCGGCTCGCCATACATGCCCAATCACATGCAGACCCACAACCGTGAAGGACAGTCATCCTCGGACACGAGGGACAGCCGATGATGATGACATGCCCAATCCATGCTAGGCAACCGGCTTTCACGGTGCTCGTTATAAGGGGCTGCTGGGTCATCGTACGGATCTCTTGGATCTCTTCCCATGCCTCCAAGTTCCCGCTGAAGCATCGGGTCTGGGTCCCAGGATCATTTTAAGTAACCTATTCATTTATGTCATCCGATAGCCTTTTATGGGGCCTTTTGACAATCTGCATGAGCGATTAAAAATAGAGCATCCCATTGAAAGACCCTATTATAAATTAAATATATAAAGATTTTTAGAACTCGCTCCTATTGGTCATCTCAAACTGTATGAAGAACACAAGGTATGTCGACACAGCTGCGATGATTGCTGACAGACTGGAATAATCCATCGGGAAGAACCCACCTCCGGTAAATTCTATTTTCTGGTGAAACATTTGTAAAGAAAACATCTCCACCTGAAAACAAACAAATTCATTTATGATGTAGGTGCCAAAATAGGCGGAGTGGCAATAAGCTGTCTCTTGTTTGCGGATGACTCTATCCTACTTGCAGACAACGAGCATGAACTATAAGTCCTTGTTAATAGTATGTATGAGGTACCCATGCGTAATGATCTGATGATGAAGAAGAAATCATGACATTAGTGTGAATGGTAAAAATTTGGAGCAAGTGGATGAGTTTGTGTATTTGGGTAGTATGTTTACAAAAGATCGTGGAGAAGGGTTGGGGCAGGCAACAAAGTGAATGGTGCACTTAATTTGCAAACAAAAACCTATCCAAAAAACCTAAAATGTCAGTGCACAATGATGTTCTTGTACCTACCCTTGTACCGACCCTTATGTATGGAAGCGAAGCATGGAACTGGCAAAATAAGGATGAAAGTAGAATAAATGCAGTAGAAATGAGATCTCTTAGACGGATGTGTGGATACTCTGTGTATGATAGAGTGTCGAATGAAAATATAAGAAGTGAATGCAGTGCGATTGATGGTGTTATGAACAAAATAATAAAAGGATCATTAAGATGGTTTGGACACATGGAAAGAATGAATGAAGAATGGTAAAAAATTATATGTTAAAGATGTAAATGGAACTAGAAATAAAGGAAGACCGAGGAAGGAAAACGTGGCACGATCAAATAAATCAAATATTAAATGTCGGCCACGTGAGGAGTCAGAGACATCGACGCGCGTGCATGACACGATGTATGAATGTTGAGGAAGCGATAGAAATATATCAGGAAAGAAAAGTGTGGCTTGATGGTTAGTTAGTTAGTTAGTTAGTTAGTTTACAAATAAACAAAACCATCACGCCGTCTTTCCGTAAGGGTAGGCAGAGAGAATGGACTGCCACACTAATCTATTCTGATATACCTCTGTAGATTCCTTCACATTCATAAAGCGAATCATACACGCACATCGATTCTTCCGACTTCTAACATGACCAAACTTTAAAATTTGATTAATTTTGTCATGGCATGTTTTCCTTGGCTTGCCTCGACTCTGTACTCCATTTACATCATTAATGTATGCTTTCTTAACCCTTCTTTCTCCATCCATGCGTTCCATATGTCCGAACCAACGCAGCGATCCTTTCATAATTTTGTTCATAATACCTTCTTCCGCTCTACATTCCTTTCTTATATCAGCATTTGAGATTCTGTCGTAAATTGTTGTACCACACATGGGTCACACTGTTTTATTTCGTCTGACACTGTGTTAAAACCGTTCGCGAAACAATAGTTGCGATTTACCGCCAATCGATCTGTGACGTCACGGAATATTTGACCAGGTCATAACTCCGTCGGTATCATAGATAGATCGCTAAAATCTTCGATAAGTTGTGTTAAACTGTCCATAGATGTCAATGACCTTCAGTTTTGAGAAATAAATTTAACAATATTTAATTTGTAGGCGCAACCGTACAGGTACGGCCATACTCCTTCTGGGGAAAAATTCTTGCCGTACAGGTACGGCCATACCACCGGACAGGTTAAGGACCTCATCTCTACCGCATTTATTCTGCTCTCATACTCCTTCTGCCAGTTCCACGCTTCGCTTCCATACATTAGGGTTGGGACCAAAATTCCATTGTGATCGGCCGTTTTCGCTTTCATTGATGAATTCTTGTTTGCTTATCTTAATTATTGTTGATAATTAAGATGTTCAACTTCCTCCTCTCCATTGCCCAAGAGTTAAGCATAAAAAAAGTTAGATAAACTGTTATTTTTTAAATTACTTACTGCAATTTTAGCTTCTTCATCCTTTTCTTCTATTATCACTTGGTGTAACAATGTACTACACTTCTTTGCCTGAAATTATTGTACATAGGTTAGACACTCAATGAACAGTCAACAATGAATCAACTCAACGAACAGACTGGAAGCATTTGAAATGTGGCTCCATCGCCGAATGCTCAGAATTCCCTGGACAGACATGGTTACCAATACCGAATATTTCATATTTAATCCCAATGTATTATGATAATAGACCAGTTCTAACAAGTTTGGTGAGTGTCCAAGTCTCCGAGACTTGGACACTCACTAAACGTGATGAAGTAAAGATGGATTGCTTCGAAAGTAAAATCCTCCACAGAATCCTCGGACCCATTCAGGATGGTCAGACGTGGAGACATTCTAATGGCTTGACAACAGTGGGTCAGTATTGCATTTGAACGGCCGTAAAAGGCGGGCCACACTGTGATAAACAAGCTGGTTTGAAACCAAAATTTGTACACTGACAAACACGCAAATCACAGTTTACAAACACGACAAACACGCATTCAACAGATGTAAAAACGCATTCCACAGATGTAAACATGCATTAAACATGCATTCCACAGTTTTCGTTTGCACGATGCACGGTGTTTCAGGGTGCGATATTACGAGCTACTTTTGGTAAAAACCCAATGACATGGAAATGGCTAATTATAAGTGTTTAGGGAAGAGTATTAGTCATCCAGTTCACACAATAAATTTGAGGCTGATTTGTTGAAATTTCAACCCCTAAATTACCTACCTAATTGCATGCAACAAAAAAAGGTTCAGTCGTATTGTTTCGCCGCTAACCGATTGATATATACCTATGAATTTAATATTTAAAATTAAAAAAATACTTCTATTTCTATCTTTATAATCAAGGTCGAGCTGCAAAGGGCCTTTTACGGTCTCATATTAAAAAAAATATCTTACGAAATACGCTATTCAAATACCTACTTTATGTAAAGACAGAGAGATAGACACATATATGTGTTTCTATCGTAGAAGTCAACAGACATATACATTTAATAATAATAAAATTTTCAAAATAATAATTTTACAGAATAATGAAAAGTAGCTCGTAAGATTTTAAACACCGTGCGACGCCGCCACGCAACTGACCTTGACTGGTTTATAAACTTTTTTAAACTGTTTTAATAAACACGAATCCACAGCCGCGCGTGTTTATCCACAAGCTACGTCAAACGAATTTTGGTTTACAACTGTTTTCAACTGTTTTAAAACATGTTTATCACAGTGTGGCCCGCCTTTAACGTTGAAAGGGTTGAAAAAATTAAATACCTCGGCAGCATACTAACACAATCTCTTGACCCAGATGTAGAGACAAAATGCAGAATCGAGGCAGCAAGAGCTACGTTTAATAACATGAAATCACTCTTCTGCAATGATGACATAAACTTCGCCAGAGAATGATCAAATGTTGATGTGAAACGTGGACCTTGAAAGTTAACTCAATGAACAGACTGGGAGCATTTGAAATGTGGCTCCATCGCCGAATGCTCAGAATTACCTGGACATACATGGTTACCAATACCGAAGTCCTGAGGCGAGCTAGAGTTGACAGGGAACTGTAATCAACTATCAAGGTTCGGAAGATTTCACATCTGGGTCATATACCGCTTGGGGAAAAGTACCACCTTCTCCAACTGATATTGGAAGGAAAAATTGAGGGACGCCGAGGGCCCAGTAGGAGACAAATGTCCTGGCTGCGAAACGTGAAGGAGTGGACCGACATCCGAAGTGTGGAGGAGCTGTTCCGAGCGGCGCAGGACAGGGACAGGACAGGACACGAGGGACAGCTGATGATGATGATTTAACCTTTATTTTACGCTGCTAAAATAAAAACGTGCGTTCCGGTGTAGGGTACGGTACAGTACGCGTTAAAAAATTAGTGATTTTAAATCGGAAAAATAGGAACATTCATAGCTAATCCCCTTATATAATTATAATTGAAGTCAAAAATTATAGTAATTGAGATTTGATTGCTAAAAACATTAAAAAAACATCTGGCAACGCTCACGGAACGGGCATAGACCCGCTCTGGTTGCAAGCCCGAAAGCGACTGCCGCCGGCGCTGCGGTACGGCGAGGGTGAGAACATTGAGCTAGAACATATGCGAGAGTGAGATGCGAATATAGTGTCGCGTACTCAGCGCAACGAATTTTGTTTCCGATGTTCACAAAATACCTCCGATGTACCCGATGAATTCTGATTATTATTAATATTATTTTTTTAATCATTGCGTAAATATATTATGGAGGAATACGTAAAATCTTAACCTTGTATTTATTAAATGTATAGAATTATTGATGGTTATTAGAAGCAACGTGAAGAAGATGCCCATCACAGGGAAGGGAGGGTTAATAAAACTTGTATAAAACAGATGTTTTCATTCGTATTAATTATTTAATACGGAGTTTTACACCATTGTTCAAGAAACAATTGATACCTACCTCTTCAATCGTCCTACAACTTGGATATATGGCCAGGTAAAACAAGGAAGAACACCAAACCCCCCAGACGATTGGATTCCAGATGTTTCGAATGTTGGCTTCGTAATTCTCATCTCTTTTCAAGATTAGGTAATATATGTACAGTTCGATCACCAGCACGATCGACGACTTAGCAGTTGATAGGAACATCTGCTTCGTATACATACAATTCAAGACCTTAGCCCACTGGCACAAACGATCATGCATACAGCATATGGTCTGTATCTTGTATGCTGTGCTGGTTCTCTTGACAACCGTCAGCTTCATCTGTTTGTTGGATACAATTCTTTTGTTATACACTGGGTTAGGTCCGATTATCGATAAGATTTCCATTTTCGAAGCTTTTCCCGCGCTTTGTAAGTTGGCTAGTCTCTTGATATAATCATTCAGGAACTCGAACCTGAAAATGTTTGGTATTTAAAATTTATTTGCGGATTGCCTGATGCATGGATAACTAAATGGATAGATGACAATAAATTAATGCCGATATTTATAAGCGAATAAAAGGATAGATGAGGAAATGGATAGATAATGCCTAAATGGATAAGTATTATAACCAAATAACCAAATATGAGACCTTGAAAATTGTACACAGAGTGACCATGGTAAAGACAACAGACAGCACCTACAAATTAACTAAAAATTCAGTCATACACAGACACTGGACCAGGAACTGTGACAGATATCACTTACCGAATGCACGAACTAAGACAGGACAATCAAGGATATTGATCAATGGACTGAAACTTTGCAATGAACTACCAAAAGACACAAGGAGTCTCACTACAACTCAATATAAAAAATATCTGAAACAATACATAATTAATAGTAAGATCTAAAAATGTAACCATATAACCCAATTGGGTTTTTAAAAAAACAAATTTAATGAAAAAAAAAAAAAAATTAATATATACTATTTCCTGATGAATAGATAGTTAAATAATTTAATAAATAATGAAATAGATAAGTGATGAAGTGAAGATGGATTGCTTCGAAAGGAAAATCATCCACAGAATCCTCGGACCCATTCAGGATGGTCAGACGTGGATATATATAATGGATATATGACAAAATGGATAGATGCCTAAATGGATAAGTATTATAACTAAATATTTGCTATTGCCTGGTGAATTGATAGTTAAATAAATTAATAAATAAAGAAATAGACAAGTGAATCAATGGATACATGACGAAATGGATAGATGCCTAATGGATAAGGGATTAAATAGATGTTGAAAACGATGTAGAGTATAAATGGGTAGTCATAGAAATGGATAGATTATGAAATGAATAGATGCCTAATCGATAGATAACGAAATTGAGAAGCGACTAAACGGATAGATAACTGTATATCATAGATACACAATGAACAACCAGCAACTAGCACATGTATCTACGATGAGAGATCTCGGGATCATCTATGAGAGTAGGCTGACTTTTCGTGCACATATCGAGAGAATTTGTGACATTGCACTGAGGATGTAGGGGTTCATCGTCCGGACCGGAAGAGTTTTCTGAGATCCCAATGTGCTCAGAGTCCTATACAACGCGTTGGCTCGGAGCAGTCTCGAAAGTGGTTCTGTGATATGGAGTCCTCACGAGGCGATATATTATACTTTTTTTTAGCTCTTTCTGAGCTAAAAAGAAGGGAAAAAACAGATGACCATGGTACGCATATTCAGGGATAGATTACGAAATCAATAGATAAATTAGAAACTCTGACCTTGCGCACAGCGTCATAACGAAGCCGGCAAACTGCAGCATCGCCGAGTAGCACACGTAGAACTGCCAAATGCAGGCAAACCAATAAGCGTTTCCGAGTGAATCGTCCAACATGATGAACAGCACATAGTCCACGCTGCACGTAATGGTGAGAGAGGTATACACGATTCCCATTAACCAAGCGTTTTGTCTTCTGGCCGTAGCGTAGTCAATACTGATCCCCAAGCTTCCAAGCTCTTTATCAAACTCGCACAATTCCTCCATCAGCGCACAGGTCCTGTGCCTGTTTTTGAGCGAAAGCGAAACACACAGAAACGCCAGCACAGCTCCACTTGTTCGTTGAAAGAGGTCTGAATACATTGCTATCTTATTTTCCTTGCGTGTTCCGCTGGTTTTTATACGATCCACAAGCGGTATCAACGATACGCTTAGTATCAATATTATAACAATATACGCAATATACGCAACGCCATATTTCGTTGGCTTCCACTTGGAATCGGATGGAGCCAGGCCAAAATGCCTTACACAAAAATATATTGGATTCAAAGACTTGTAAAATAACGTCATTTTTAGCTATTTTTAAATGATTCCACTACGACATTTATATATCTGAAGCTCTCATGTACAACTTTTGATTATATTTTTGATCTAATTTAAAAAAATTATTAAAAGTGTTTTGTACAGATGAAAAATGTGTAAGTTTCTCATAGGCCCTTCCGTGACACAAATATAAACATCAAAACATTAGATTTTACGCGTTACTAATAATAAAAAAAATATTTAAATTCATTAAAATGATTCAAATTAATGTTTAAATACTATTTCTAGACACGAATTTCTTGTATTTGTTTGTTTATTCTCTTGTTACTAAGCATAAGCGTGTATCCAAGATGGCCGCTATAAGAGGCCTGCAATTCTGATATCAAAATGGTGACGTGTCACTAATTCGCGGTTCTTTTAGTATGTACAAATGAAAATATAATATTTCGTTGTACTTAAACAATATCATTAGTTTAAAATATCAAGTTTAAAATAATATTTTTATTTTATTAAATTGTTATAAATATCACAGGGTGTGTGGTTCCTTGTTTCAATTAATTAATATTAATAAAATCGTCTGTTTTCTAGAGGCTTTATTATATTTTAACTAACTAACCATCATGCCGGAATCCGTGTTGATGGAAAATATTTAAACCATCTACGTTTTGCCGACGATAACGTACTCGTGAGCAATACTCCGGAAGAACTAGCTGAAATACTGAAAGAACTGAACGATGTATCCAAATCTGTAGGTTTGAATATGAACCTGGCAAAGACCAAGGTGATGGGCACGGAAAGGCTTGAAAGCAACGTGGACGGCAACAGATTTGAGAATGTCCAAGAATATACATACTTGGACACAATATTCCATTGGGCCGAGATAACCAAACCGCAGAGCTAAAAATAAGAATTGGACTAAAAACCGGAATATACTGATCAACCTGAAACGAAAAGTCTACGAAGCCTGCGTTCTGCCAGTTGGTACTTATGGTCTTGAAGTGAGTGAGTTGAGTGACGTGGAAGCGAATGAAGGAGGCATTTGTCTAGAAGTGGACGGGAATAGGCGGAGGAAGAAGAAGCAGTAGCAAACACGCTGTATTTTGTTAGCCATTATTGATTAATTGTTCTCTTTATCCAGTAATTACTTAATAATCCACTTTACGAATAAAATGAATAACTTTCCTCATATGAAACACCTTTTAATCAAATTATACATTTTTACGACAGCTTTTTTACTTGCTAATACAAAAAATAGCAAATCCACTCTACACAATTGACCTTATTAATTCCTAACTAACTAATGGACTGCCATACTTTTCTTTCCTGACATATTTCTCTCGCTTTTTCAACATTCATACATCGTGTCATCCACGCGCGTCGATTTCTCCGACCCAAAGGGCTAGGCTAGAAACTTGTCTGTAAACTTGTAAACCCAACCATGTAAGGTAGTTAATGTTGAATGCTAATTTTATTATTTTATTTTGTTGTCGTTGGCTTAGTTAAGTTATTTTAATGGTCTCAGTATGTGTGGTAGAACGATGTACGACAGAATCTCAAATGCTGATATTTGGAAGGAATGTAGAGCGAAAGAAGGTATTATGAACAAAATTATGAAAGGTTCGCTGCATTGGTTCGGACATATGGAGCGCATGGCTGAAGAAAGAATGGTTAAAAAAGTATACGTTAACGATGTAAATGGAGTAAGGAGTCGAGGTAGACCGAGGAAAACATGGCATGACCAAATTAATCAAATATTAAAGATTGGTCATGTTAGAAGCCGGAAGAATCGACGTGCGTGTATGACTCGATGAATGAATGTGGAGGAAGCTAGAGAGGTATGTCAGGATAGAGTAGTGTGACGGTCCATTCTCTCTGCCTACCCCTGCGTGATGGTTTGTTGTTGTTGTTGTTGTGTCAATATTATGATGTTAAATAATCGGGAAAGTATTTTAATTCAAAAAATAGAAACGATGTATTCCTTTCATTATACATACAGCAGATTAATTACAATCAATTAAATTAATGTATTTATTAAATTGGGAGTTATGCTAAGAAATTCATTAGATTCTTTTGTTTTAAGTAGTCGAGAAACGCGTCAACAAAATGGCTGCCGTGCATAGATCGGTATCGCTCGTATACAACGTTTCTCGACTATTTGGTATCGCTCCTTACTCTACCGTTGTCGAAGATAATAAGACTCATTGGAAAGTTACCAAGATTTCTATACTATATGTTTTTTTCGTTATAATTCTTTTATTGATCGGTTTGTTTCCAATCTACCAGCATATTTCTGTATATGATCTTGAAGATGGCCATGAAAACAACATTGCTTTACAATCAAACATGATAAGAAGAGCGAGTTCGGTTGTCACTACTTTCATTTGCATTTTCGTTTCGCTGAAGAATAGATATGTGACATGCAGCTTCATGAATGGTTTGCGCGATTTCGATGTGGAATTGATCAACAACGGAATGAATGTGGACCACGAAGGAGAGCGCAAAGTTATTCTGACCCGTTTCGCTTCTATCTATGTCCTGTTCACGATCACAATGGTCTTAGATTTTATTTTCTACGTCTTAATGCGATCGAAGAAGCTGCTGTTTTGGCTAGCCGTTGTCTTAGTCACTACCATTTTTTTTTTCACCATAATTCAGTTCTCCGCTTTTGTTGTGCTGTTGCTATCAAGGTGAGTCTTAACCTGTCTGGTAGTGTGCCAGTATTGTTGCGTTTACAAATAATGTGTCATTCAATATATTATCGAATACCAAACGATACTGACATCTGTGAACGTTTGTTAAAAGTTTTTAGCAATGTAACTATAATACCGACGGAGTAAATCACTTTTAAAATATTACGTGACGTCAGCACTATCATGTTACTTGTCAACCTTTTAATGTCAGTCTACGATTTATACGTAACTAGTTTGAGTATAATCAAAATACAATTATACTCAAACATTAATATAAATTCAATTTCTTAAGTGAAATCATTATTATGAAATAATTTCATTTTGAAATTATTTAAATTATGAAATTATTTCATGTTGGCCAGAGAAATCGACGCGCATGCATGACACGATGTATGAATGTTGAGGAAGCGAGTGAAATATGTCAGGAAAGAAAAGTGTGACAGTCCATTATTTCTACCTACTCCTTCGGGGAGACGGCGTGACGGTTAGTTAGTTTTTATTATTATTAACACTAATAAAAACTAATCATCACACCGTCTCCCCTGGAGAGGAGGCAGAAAGAATAGACCCCCATACTGTTCTATCCTGACATACTTCTATCGCTTCCTCTTCATTCATACATCGTGTCATGCACGCACATCGATTTCTCCGACTTCTCACGTGACCGACATTTAATATTCACGTCGTTCACATATACCTTATTCACGATTCTATCTTCATTCATTCTTTCCATGTGTAAACCATCTTAACGACCCTTTAATTTTTTTTTTCGCTTCACTTCCATACTATAAGTACTTGGTGCAAATAATGGTGTTATGAAAGGATCATTAAGATGGTTTGGACACATGGAAATAGTGAATTAAGAAAGAATGGTCAAAAAAAGTATATGTTAACGATATAAATGGAACTAGAAATAGGGAAGACCGAGGAAAATGTGGCACGATCAAATAAATGAAATATTAAATGTCGGCCATACGAGGAGTTAGATAAATCGACGCGGGTGCATGACACAATGTATGAATATGAGGGAAGCGAAAGAAAAATGTCAGGAAAGAAAAGTGTGGCAGTCCATCTTTTCTGCCTACTCGATCGGATAGACTGCGTGATGGTTAGTGAGTAAGAAGAAGATGTTATCCTTGATGTTCTTCGACTTCAATGTTCCATTCATCTCTTCAGTTTTATATAACCACTAGCTGACCCGGCAACGCTTCGCTATTGCTAAATTCGAGTACATAAATAAACCCAATATATATTCAAAAAATACAATGAATTATAAACTTGAATACATATTACTAATGTAATTGAAAAACTATTTTTTGAATATTTTATATGAAATTTAATAATCAAATAAACAATATTATATCACATTTGCAGAAAACATTCATTGTATTAAAGAAACAAAACTCTTGATTTTGTTGTCCATGAAATTCACATCAGAGCCAATAAAGTAAGTTTCTACTGCGAGTCCGTTGGCGTGGAATAGTAATATAGATGATAATACTACAAAAGCCTCCCTTCCCGACTTCCACAACTGTATCCCTCGCCGCTCTGCGCCATTGACCTCCTGCCACTCGTTTAATGTCATCAGACCATCTTGCTTGTGATCTGCCAGAATTTGTGTAGCTGTTTCTCTTTCGCCACTCCAGGCCAGAAGATCTTATCACCCGTTGTCCTTGCTTTATGACCGATCCCATTCCATTTAAACATTAGTTATTTTACACGCTGCATCGGCAACTTTGGTCCGATCTTTGATTCATCATTGAGCCCTGGAATTAAAAAAAAAAAAAATTTGAATTGCCATAAGGCGGACACCGAAGAGGCAAAATTTAAATTTCCATACAATGAATGAATTACAACTGTTTTTCACTTGTTTGCTGAAGATATTCTTCATATAAAAGGCAGTTCATGCTATATGCATAATAATAATTAGGCTAATTTGTCAAATTAACTAACTAACTAACTAACCATCACGCCGTCTCCCCGAAAGTGTAAGCAGAGAGAATGGACTGTCACACTTTTACTGATGCGGCACTCCATCCTTCTCTTTTCGCCCCGCGGGAGGCGCGGTGTGATGGGTTGCAAACCTCATCGCCACCAATAGGCATCTCCCGCGCACACTTCGATGGTCCAACACCCACAAAATAAATCTAAAACAAATAATATAAAATACAATGATATAAAATAAAATAACAAAATAAAAATAATTTAACACAAAATGTTATTTTTAGACGGTGCACATATTGTCTATTTAATTTATAATATGTTCCACGTATCCACTGTTTTTTAATTTAGCACATAATGTAATAACACATAATGTTTTTTTCAATGTTGCACATGTTTACATGGACGATCCGGACTTTTGTGTTTATTTAATTTATGTTACACGTATCCACCATTTTTTAAATTATCTGTAATAAGGCACTTAACCAGCAAGAACTTAAAAATAATATTGAAGAAATTATTCAAATTGTCATTGGAACAAATGAAAAAATTATTTGTACACCTGTCAAAATTCTTTATAAAAACGATAAAACTAATAAAACCTTTTAATCTGATTAATTTGTCAAATTAATTAAATTAATCAGATTTTAAAGGTTGGTCATGTTAGAAGTCGGAGGAATCGACATGCGTGTATGACTCGTATGAATGTGGAGGAAGCTAGACAGGTTTGCCAGGATAGAGTAGTGTTATGTTGAAGAAATTATTCAAATTGTCATTGGAACAAATGAAAAATTTATTTGTACACCTGTCAAAATTCTTTATAAAAATGATAAAACTGATAAAACCTTTTAATCTGATTAATTTGATTAATTTGTCAAATTAATTAAATTAATCAGATTTTAAATGTTGGTCATGTTAGAAGTCGGAGGAATCGACATGCGTGTATGACTCGTATGAATGTGGAGGAAGCTAGACAGGTTTGCCAGGATAGAGTAGTGTTATGGTCCATTCTCTCTGCCTACCCCTGTGGGGAAACGGCGTGATGGTTTGTTTGTTTGTTTAATTTGTATAATCGCCGTTTTCGTGAATAGCTCACCTCAAGGGCGCTTTGACAATGTTTTTAGTCATGAAAGGTGCATGTGACAACAGCGAAATCACGATCGTAGAAACTTACTTTATTGGCTCTGATGTGATTTTCATGGACAACAAAATCAAGAGTTTTGTTTCTCTAAACATATGAATGTTTTGTGCAAATGTGATATTGTGTAATGTAAAAATGAGCCGGTTCTCATTCGCCACTCCAGAGTACATCTAATTCACTGATCATCCGTTGTTTGATTGATCTAATTCCATTTTAACGAAGTTATTTTGCACGCTGCATCGGTAATTTTCGTCCCATCTCTGATCCGTTTTATTTTCCTAGAAATAAACGGAAAAAGTCATAAGAATTGTGTCATTCATTCATATTGTAATTCATATTGTATATCATTAGAACTTTCTTACCGTTGCTGTGGTAATGTAACAATTTCCCTGACCAAGTATGCGTATAAAGAAAACAGCAAAATAGAATAAACTGAAAATATATTTATGAATTAGAAATATAAATATTATATTATACTTACGGAAGCAAGTTTCTTCATATTCTTGTAGAGCTTCGACGTCCAATATTTTATATTTTCGCTATCATCCTTTGAAATAACCTGAACAATTTAATTATCATTGAATATTTTTAATCCCAAAAACTTCATAACCTAAAAGTACCGAAACTTCATACCTACAAAATATTACGACGTACAAAGAGATTGTGACAGTTCAGAGACCACGTGACCAATCGAACGGCTAGAACTCTAGAAAACGAATATCATTAAGTAATCACCGTCGAACGTAAGAGAAACGAATAAGTTTCAGCCACACGAAAAAATAAAATTTCGTTCATAACCTCAAATTGACGCGTAAAATTATACTCGCCAAAATTAAGAAGTATAATTACCTGTCTGCATTAGTGTACATTAAAATATGGCCAATAAAATATACTGTACCAATTAAACAACCAATTATTTTAGTACGTAATAAGCAAAACGTATTAAGTAATATACATCCCAAAGTAAAACGCAATATATTGGACTGTCAGAAAGCAAAACACATTGTTGCCACTACACAAAATTACATGGAGACTGAATTCTCTCCAGACCGTGTCAAACGAATATAGACTCAAAAGATTGATACTCAGGTGATACGAACATTAAGGTCTATATTCGTTTGCACTACGAAAATTTTCAATTAATTAATTAATTTATAAAGTTAATTAGAGCTCGATTAATAACGAAAATATGCCTATGACGACCGCTAAATTCCAATTAGTCCATTCCCCAAGATACAGAAGGATCAGCTCAGGAATAACCTCAGAAATAGTCGACACACACCCGGAAGATCGCCTTTTATTTATATAGATAGATAGAAGATAGAAGATATGATTGATTGTAAAACGCATTTTTTAGAGAAAAAATTATTTAAAAATGGCGGCTGTGCAGCGTTTCTCAGAAGACCTCTCTATTTTTAAAGGGTCC
This sequence comes from Lepidostoma basale, assembly GCA_022606425.2. NCBI lineage: Eukaryota > Metazoa > Arthropoda > Insecta > Trichoptera > Lepidostomatidae > Lepidostoma > Lepidostoma basale. The sequence continues at coordinate 736,577 of JAHDVF020000418.1, forward strand.
ACGGCCGCACCAACAGTTCCTGTAAATTTTAAATTATGTTGAGCCGCATTTTTTTTGTATTGTACATAACAACAACCAAAAAAGTACGTTGGATATTTTTGATATGTTGATTTTTGACTGAATGGCGCACTACCAAAGTCAAAACATGCAAAATTCGCAGAAAAATCGCCAGAAAATTGTTCATAAAAAATTAACTATGCTATATAAAAAAAAAAGTTACGTATTTTTATGCACAATATATATTTAAAGATCTGGTAAAAATTTGAAGTGAATTGGTTGAAAATTGTTCGAATTATTGGTGCGGCCAACTTGAAAAAGGTAAACGCGTTTTAAGTTTTAAGTTATAGAAAGTCATTAAATTGTTTTCAATACTTTTAATCCGCGGTGCCGTCACCATATAATAGGCCTTCTAGATTAGTGTCCTGCTTTTCCATTTCTTTTCTTTTTGATTTTAAAGCGATCATCCACTCTTTTGCAGCTATTTCTCTGCAAGCTTTATAGGCTCTTTGTTAATCCCCAAGCATATTTCATAGCTGTTCGGACCGATGTCTAAATCCAACGCTTTCATAATGTACAAAATTGAAGAAAAGCCGTCATTGCACACGCAAATTGCTACATCCGCAGCTATATCCAAAACAGTTTTACCGCTTACTACTTTCCATAAATTTCACTTGCGATTGCACACTTTACAAACGAAAATGTTTGAAATAGCTGAAAAAACTGCAATAAAGTTTATCATACGATAACTAAGACCTAGATTTACTTCAATATCGTACATATTTTCTGATTAATTCAATATTTTCGCGGATAGATATTATTCAATTTACTTGGTGCCGTGTCGTGTCGATTCAGCGGTCTCATTCCCGATATGTTCGGTCTCTTGCTGTATGAACTAGTTTCTTTTGCACCTTTTTGACTATAATACACTTTGTCATTCATTATAAAAACGAATCAATAACACCCACAAAACTAAAAAAAAAAGTTAGCACAATTATCGATAAAAAAACGTTCCTCAAATAGCGTCCTTCTCGAATGTTTTACTGTATGAATCTGACTAAAACCGACATTTTTAAAGACAAAACAACCAATAGTCTAAACAAGTGGCAAATAGTTCCAAATACATCTGCCGTATATTTATTCTAATCCCCTAAAATACCGTCATTCGTTCCGGTCATAAAAAGCCGCTGGTAGCCTTGTGTTATACTTTAAAAAACAAATATTTAGAGGTATTTCCTGGCCATAATCGTTTGTGACATTATTTTTGAGGTGCCAAGGGACCATTTAAAACAAAAAACAAAAAAATATTTTTAGATAATCCTAGAGTGGCCTAACCCCTTAAGATGGTTTGGACACATGTAAAGAATGATTTTAGAAATAATGGTTAAATAAGTATATGTTAACGATGTAAATGGAACCAGAAATAGAAGATGACCGAGGAAAACGTGGCACTATAAAATAAATCAAATATTGAATATCGGCCACTTGAGGAGTCGGAGAAATCAACGTGCGTGCATGATCGATGTATGAATGTTTAGGAGTCGAGAGAAGTATGTCAGGATAGAGAAAGTGTGGCAGTCATTTCTTTCTGTCTACTACTTCGGGGAGACGGCGTGATGGTTAGTTATGAATATTTTTTATAAAAATGTATTCGATATTGCTTCATTGTTTTGTTTTTTAATATTGTAAAATCACCGGCAGATGTTTAACTAGCGCAGATGGCTTCAGATTGTTTATGTTGTAAATCTAAATTTACGTGAAATTTGATGCGTAGGTACTAAAATAGACCAGACTACAAAAGATGTTTTATGTATGAAAAACGGGAATTTGAATATCCCATCATAGCGGAGAAGAGGATATTCCGTGCTAAGAGTATTTTATGATTTTCACGTGCAATTTCCGCCACGTGTGCAGTTTTGATATTACCCCGTTTAATATTCTCTCTAGAGATGGGGGTTAATGTATCGGAAGAGATAAAAAATTTCGATTATTTTCGTAAAAGTTTTTTCGGATAACGTATTTTTTAATCCGAACAAAGATAAAAGGAAAAAATCTTATAATATTAAAAATATTTGGTAATTTCTGAATATTTGTTTTTAACTTCTTTCACATTAAAACAAAATGTTTTTTTTTTCATACGCTAAGGCTTTATAATCTCTAACGCTGTTTTATCATAAAAGTCTCTTTATGCCCTATAAGATTTGTCAAATAATCAACCAAGCTAAGCCAAAAGTTTATTTCTTGTCTCCTGATTACAAAAATCAATAAGTATTTTACATATATTATACTTCCTATCCGATGGAATACAACTTTAATTATTTTTCATTAAACTTTAGAATTTCATATCCTTATTTATAACGATGGTATATTTTTTCAAAAAAGCACCATTTCATTTATAATAAATATGATATATTTTCAGTAATACATATAACAAGTTGGTTTTAGGGCTGTGGCACTATACCTAATCGTCAGAAATATACGGATAAAATCAGCTGAAGCGCTAATGCGCGATACCGTGTAGCCGCATTGAGAAGGTATTTCTTCCAGATATTTGTAAGATATCTAAAAGAACGACATTTGAGTATTTCCAAAGAATATTTAATAACTTTGCCAACCATGATAATACTCAAGAAATTAAATGATGAAATTGTACTTATCAAATCAAATCAAATCAAATCAGTTTATTAACTCAAAAGACATTACAAACAGCAAAATGTTTAAGGAATCTATTGAGTACAGGTAAAATATTATAAAAATACAACATAACAAACGGTTTTGGAGACATTGATGTTTTTCATTTGAACGAGCGAAATTTTAAGAAAATGATTGGAGCAACATTTTGGCGTGGATGTGACCACGATGTTACATGATAATATATTACTCGTATATTACTTTTTTCTTTTATTTAACTTAATTTTATTTTTATTTCCAGTACTATAAGTATTCAAACTCTTAAATATTATATATACCTCATTTTGTCTGAGTTTAACTTCAATCTCGTTTTACACTATCATTTCTTAATTGTAAACTATTATTTTATATTTGTGGTAGCATGTAATTGGCCTTGCTTTAATTATTCTAAATGTTTTATTGTATATATATTATTGATATCGCTGTATGTTACCCTTAATAAATAAATAAATATAAATAAAAAATAAACATAATACCAGAAACGCATTGATGGTTTACATTAGGAAGACAAGATACTCTCTAAAGTCAAGAGTATTTGCCCCCTGAACTTACCTTCACCAATATAAAAGACGTCGATCTCCGAGAAAATAACATATATATTGCTCTTCCCACCGGTGTCACCAGAGGCATCAGTAAAAGATGCGTTTGTCTTATTCAAACTAACTAACCATCGCGCAGTTTATCCGAAGGAGTAGGCAGAAATAATGGACCACCATACCGTTCTTTCTTGACATAGATCGTATTATGCAAACACATAGATTTATCCGAATCCACACGTGGTCAACATTTAATATATGATTTGATTTGATCGTGCTACGTTTTCCTCGGTCATCCCTTATTTCTAGTTCCGTTTACGCCGTTTACACATTCTTTCTTTACCATTGCATCAGTACCCTTAGTACTTAATTTTATTTTAATGTTTTTAATATGATATTTATTCTCGTTTATAATTTGTTAGAGCATGAGGTATATCGATCGAGGGTAAGCACTGTTCGGAAAGTTTTGTGAATTCCGGAACTCTGCGAATATCGATTATGAATATGGTTGGGTTATCCCAGCCCTGTGGTCTCCACTCCATTGAACTCCGCTAACGATGTATTTTATGGCGATTATCGTAATTCGGAATCTCTTTACGACATTTGAAGACAATTCATCGTAAAAGATTTAATGCTAATAATAATTGTTTCGCTAAGTATTGAAACCAGCAAAATTAATGGTGTGGAATTACTAAACAAACATTTGTGATTTAAACATAGTTTTTATTTTTGTTGATATTTCTCGTTGGAAGTTTTGAATATAAAGTCCATTCAGGTATTTTCAAAACGTTTCAATATAATTTTATTTAAAATTTGTACGATTACTAAATTTTAAAATGTTTTTATAACATTAAATTTCACCGTTTTTTAATAATGAAAATACAAATGAAATATTAAAAATCCTCAATCCTGAATCAGGTCAAGGCCGTTATAAACCTAAGTGGAATAAAACTAAATATATCCTCAAATGATTTTACTGAAATCCCTCGATGGAAGATAATTTAAAAAAATAATTAAATAAAACGATGTTTTTTAAATACTTCCACTTTTGTCTTTATTTCGACAGCGACCGGTTTCGCCAGGCTCGCAGCGAGCCTGGCAAATTGGTCGCTGTTGAAATAAAGACAAAAGTGTAAGTAGTTAAACAAACATCGTTTTATTTAATTATTAACTAAATATATACTTTTAATTAAAATTTTATTTTCATTGTAAATAATAAAAATGCAATATAAAATTAACAATATTATTTTTATATCAATATAACAATAAAAATGCTAAACTTTTACACAGTATTATATTTAATACTGAATGAAAGTATTATTAAAAAAATATTATATTTAATATTGAATGAAAGTGTTATGAACAAAATAATGAAAGGGTCGTTACGATGGTTTGGAAACATGAAAAGAATGAGTGAAGACAGAATAGCGAAGAAGGTAAATGTAAACGACATGGACGGAACTAGGAATAGAGAAAGGCCTGGGAAAACGTGTCAAGATCAAATCAATCAAATATTAAATGTCGATCACGCGAAGAGTCGGAAAAATCGACGTGCGTGCATGACAAGATGTATGTTATGAATGTAGAGAATGCGAGAGAAGTATGTCAGGACATAACAGTGTGGCGGTCCATTATTTCTGCCTTCCCCTCCGGGAGACGGCATGATGGTTAGTTAGTTATATTTAAATATAATATAAATATAATATTGTATAAAAATTATATTATAAGTAAGTTAAGTTTTGCGCATATGAGGGATTGATAAAAAAATATACTCTATTATGTGCAGAAATATTATATAACTTCTTTGAAATATGAGCTAGGTTATCACTGATCGAATTAACTTTGATAATGTTATTTTAAAAATATCTTTCATGTTATGATAAAAAAATAGATCTAGGACCAAACTTACGAGTATATCAAAATGTTCTGTTTATTTTTTTTAAAATATTTTGGCAGCGGTAACAAGCCCTGCGATATGAAGCAGTTTGCAGACCTCTGACGTGTAAGCGCCGTCACCAACCCAATGCTTAAGAGGTGGTTGCCGTCCTTTATAAAAGGACTTCAAACGAATTTATTTTTTTGTAAATTTTTAATACTTTAGTGGACATTAACCCGTATCTCGGATCGGTTACATTTCGTTCATTAATCTAATCTCGTTTTTCTATGAAGGGTTTTTAATTTATTATAAATTCTTTTGATATATCGAAAACATGCGTAATCTACGAATTATGGGATTCGTTTAGAAAGCTTCCTTGTTATACGCAGCAATTAGATGGGCCCTGCCTTTGAGATAGAGGTTTAAATGCTTTACCCATTGACCTGTACTGAGCGAAGGTAGAAGGAACAAATGGTCGGAGAGGAATCCAAACGACCGAATAATTTTAAAGCTTCCTGTACAGGGTGATTAAAAAAAACGGAACTGTCTTGAACAATAATTTTGATTACCTATGTATTCTAGATATAATAAAAAAATCCAAGTATGTCTAACGATCAATGTATGTTTATTTTTGTTATTTGAAATTACGAGTACATGGTAGAAGTTCATCGTCTTCTTCTCCGGTCTCAATCTAATGATTGGTCTACAGCAAGGTGACGCATCTCCTCTTCCACTCCGCTCGGTCCCCGGCAACTCTTCAATTTCGCATAAGAGGTGCAGCCCATATCTCGGCAAATTCTAGTCTAGGTACTCTTGGCGAGGTCGTCCTCTGCCAGTCGATCCCTCGACCATTCCCTCCAACATATCTTGCAGGAAACATTCGTGTCGCAACACATGGCCAATCCATCTTGCGCACCTCTCCTATATGGTGTTCAACATGTGCCTACTCTCTTCAACTCTGCTGAGAACCTCAAAGTTCATCGTAAATAATGAAAATAAAAATAAAAATGCTTTTTTAAAATGTAACTAAACTAACTTACTAACCATCACGCCGCCTCTCCAAAGGGGTAGGCAGAAATAATGGACTGCCACACTTTTCTTTCCTGACATATTTCTCTCGATTCCTTACCATTCATACATCGTGTCATGCATGCACGCCGATTTCTTTGACTCCTCACGTGGCCGACATTCAATATTTGATTTATTTGATAGTGCCACGTTTTACTCGGTCTTCCTCTATTTCTAGTTCCATTTACATCGTTAACATGTACTTATTTCTTACCATTCTTTCTTTATTCATTCTTTCCATGTGTCCAAACCATCTTAATGATACTTTCATTAATTTGTTCACAACACTATCATTCGCATCGTATTCACTTCTTATATTTTCATTCGACATTCTGATATGCGCATAGTATCCACAAATAGTTATCCAAATTTCGAAAAAAATAGTAATCTGTTGGGGCAAGGTCCGGAGAGTACGGTGGATGTCTTAGACATTCCAATTGAAGCTCTTCTAATTTGGTAGCCGTCTGTTGTGCAGTGTGTGGTCTAGCGTTACCATGAAGCAGCAGTGGCCTAGAGCGATTAACCAGCCTCGGTTGTTTAGCAGCTAGCTTTTCCATCATGGTTTGCAGTTGCTGACAATAGGCATCTGCCGTAATCGTCTGGCCAGATTTAAGAAAGCTGTAGTGAACGACACCAGCACTAGTCCACCAAACGCTCACAAGTAACTTTTTTGGAGTCAATTTTCACTTGGGGCATGGTTTGGCTGGTTCGGCAGGGTTCAGCCATTGCGATTAGCGCTTCTGATTATCATACAGGATCCATTTTTCATCACAGATAATGATTCGATTCAAAATTCCTTCATTATTGTGCCGGTTGAGTAATGCAACGCAGCAGTCAACGCGCGTTTGTTGATCTTCTTCACTCAATTCGTGAGGTACCCACCTTTTAAGCTTTTTCACCTTCCCAATTTGCTTCAAGTGGATTAAAACAGTTTTATCACTAACACCGCAGCCTGCAGCTAACTCGGACGTGGTTTGCGATGGATCCGCTTCACAATAGCCTTCAATTCTTCATTATTAACTTTGGTCTCCGGCCGTCCACGGGGCTTGTTCTGCAGGTCGAAATTTCCAGAACGAAAACGTTGGAACCAAAAACGCACTGTGTTTTTTTTGCGGCACCGTCACCACACACATCATTAATCCTTCGAGCCGTTTCTGCAGCACTGGTGCCACGGTGGAACTCGTACTCGTAAATAACGCGATATTTCAAGTTTTCCATTTTGTAAACTGAGTGACGCAAAGAAAAAAAACAATTGAGGAAAAAACAAATGAATTATAATTTTCAAAACACAAATACTTGAGTAAATAGCTGCATAAATTTGAATTTGGAATTCCTAACCAAAGAGAAGATATTTGAGATCAAAGTTGCCAGTACGGCAAAACGCCAATTTCATATGTAAGGAAATATATATGTATATATATATATATATATATATATATATATATATATATATATATATATAATATATATATATATATATATATATATATATACTATATATATATATATATATATATATAACATGTATATATATATATGCATATATAACATATGTATATATATATATATATATGCATATATATACATATATATATATTATATATTTTCATTATAAAAAAAAACCGGCTTTGGCATTACTCCCTTTAAATTAAGTGCGTAGTAATAATTTCGTATCACCTTGTGTAAATGTAAAATAGGTCAAGATCCAAGTTAAACTATCTGTTGCAAACCTGTCTGAAGCCTTTATTTCTCTTTCCATATTCATTAATAGCAGAATACCTTATTCATGAGCGTTAAGATATGGAAATGGGCTGTGGAACACTCCGAATGGGAGCCGAGATCAAATGGCCCGGGGTGGGGCCTGGCGCCAGTGTTCCCATTCTATTAAAAATAATACAACGAAGGTAGATTCCTTGAAAATTTCATCTACTACCTAATAGAGTACGAAATTTCATAGCTCTGATCCTAAATGGACCTTGCAGTAGTGTAGGTGTTTCCATACTAAATCAGCGAAGCGAGTACGTTTAAATGAATTAAATGCAATATTTATAATAAGTATGATTTGTTAATTAATATCATTAAAATAAAGTTTTTAATTAATAATCGCAGTTTAAGAATGTTTTATTGTATCTTGGATTCGTCCAAATCTCCCATATGAAGACATCGTGAAATGGGGTAGGAAAAACAAAGATTTTGGAGAGACAATTTAGATAGAATGATGTAAGAATTCCCCATGTGGTTGGTCACAATATACCCGTGGGACATCTATAGACGGGATGACTAACAAAAAGATGGAAAGAAAGATGATGTTCTAATTTCCAAGAGGATGAACCCCGTACAAGAACAGATCAATGATCTAGAATAAGATGAAAATGAAGAATTCGTACAAATCTCGTGGTTCTTTCTACTTTGAATGTTTTGGAAATCATTGCAGTCTTAAGAGTGATCGAAACAATAAACATGACCAACAATTAGCTGACACACAATAGACTAGTTAAATTATGATGAGTGAACGTATCTTTTTTACATAATCATAGGAACTTAGGGGAGTCCCACCGCTTTCCCGAAGCTGTTATAGGCGGACGTCGCCTTTCGTCAGCTTCGCTCTATCAATCCCTAGGCCCGTTGCTCGTCCATGGGGACTTACGTTACTAGGGTTTTGTGATCAAAGAAAAACAAGAGGGACCCAGGCCACATTTAAACTACCCATTTTCTCTATGTCCCGCCGAAATGTAAATTTATTAAATCAGAGAGAGCCGTCTTGTAAATCGTTAGGACTATGTTCTGTAATTTCAAGACAGGCAACTGGACTAGGAGCAGTGTGCAGCTAATAGGGCGGAGTGGAGATGAGTTGTCGCTTCGTTCCAGGGGGCAGACAGACGTAGAGGACGGGGTCCAGCCGTGGGAGCAGAATATCCTTGTCCGGAGGGTGACAAAGTCTCTCAATCTAAATAGGACTACAAGTATAATAGCCACACCAAGTGGTACAAAATACAGATATATCACAAATATTTTGGTGTTCCGTATGCTCGTACTCAAGGCCAATGGGTATTATTATTGTTCTGTAATTTCTCATATAATGTTCTTGGGATGTAAACGATACGTTGTCTCGCCACCTTTTAAGTGGTCTTCTTGTATATCGGCTGGTAGTTGGAACTGTAATAGTCAACTCCTCTAAGTCCCTATGACCTAAAAAAAAAAAAGGAATATAGTCCTAAAGAAAACAGAAGAAAAGAGAAGAAGTATCATTTCAATGATCGCAAACTGTTCACGTAGATTAAGTATTCACCCAGTGGCTACTATTGCATGGCTCTTATTTCGAAGGGTTTTGATCGATGGAAAAAGGCTGCCGATATTAAATCGTAATTTGAATTGGAAAAATCTTAAAGCCGACTTATTTGGGTGGCCTTCGTGCGACCCTTCTCACGAATTTGTAATAATTTGGGATGATATTCCAAAATGACAGGCGGCGCGACTAACTAGTCATAAAGGAATAAATATTCTCTCAAAGGGATTCCTGAAGGTCCCGATGGAAAATTTTGTGTCTGATGTGTAAATGAACAATTTGTACCAATACAATATGTTAAGTCATTGAAATCATTTTTATTGAATATTTAATAAAACAATATTTAATAATGATTAAATTAAATAATTTTATAAATAAAACAACTTTGTATTTAACCACGGTAGGGTTATTATATCGTAATTTGAATATATTTGCTATTTTCGAACATTTTTATTTACTTATCCATTTATCTATTGTTCCCCTCGTAATTTGTATTTCTTAGAATATTGCTATTTCAAAGGTAAACATTTGTTCCAATTATCCCTTTCCTTCTTGCACCCCCTACTCTGATTTCACTGTTTGTTATTATATATACACCTAAGAATTTTATGTTTGTTTAGTTATTATACTGCCCTGATGAAGCTTGGGTCCAAGCGAAACTAGTTGGCATCAATATAATAACCCTACCGTGGTTAAATATAAAGTTGTTTTATTTATATAATTATTTAAAATGTCTATCCACAAAGTGAGTGCTTTATATGAAGAATCAATGATTAAATTATTCTACGAGTTGGTGAAAGTTGCTTAGTACACATCCATAATAATAACAAGAAACTTTGTGTACACACATACATATAGCTTAAATTCCCATGCCAATGGAATGATTTTCTTATGTTTCCATTTACCCGCACATTTTCTGCGAATATTGTCTTTCTGCGATACAAAGGGAAAACACAGTTATAGTTTTTCTTTTGACCACAAAGCGAATTTTCTCTATCTGAGAGATTTACTCAGTCCAATAAACAGAATTATCATAAAATTGATTGAATTTTTGAGATATACAACTCAACCTTACGGTACAGGTAAGGCATTGAATTTATTTATCTGGTTTTTCTATAAATAATATATAAAAATTGGTTAGGACTCGAAATCTTCTAGCGATCTCAATTTATTGAAAAATCAAGTAATTAGAGTGGATTTGAAGCTTTATTTAAAAAGCCATTGTGAAAAAGCACATGCATTCCGCCTGTTATTAGACTATACATACTTGGTGTAATACTAAAATGGCGAATATAATACAATTTTTTTTATTTTTTATTATTTTTTTTTAATTTTTGTTTTTCTTTTTTAATATTATATCTTTCCAATATTGAGGCTTATAAAAACAAAACTAATTGTATTTATTAACTTACGCACATTAAAAATGTTTTAATATATACCATTAAATAATATTAAAAAAAGGAAAATGACGAAGAAAGTATATGAAAACGACGCAAACGGAACAAATGAAAATATAAGAAGTGAATGCAGTGCGAATGATGGTGTTGTGAACAAATTAATGAAAGTATCATTAAGATGGTTTGGTCACATGGAAAGAATGAATGAAGAAATAATGGTAAAAAAAGTATATGTTAACGATGTAAATTGAACTAGAAAAAGGGTTATACCGAAGAAAACGTGGCATAATCAAATAATGTCGGCCACGTGAGGAGACGGAGAACTCGACGTGCGTGTATGACACGATGTATGAATGTTGAGGATTCTAGAAATGTATGCCAGGAAAATATCCAGGAAATATATATAAGAAGTTTTTGTTATTTTTCATAAAACTGATAAGTGACTAACACTAAGTGACACTAAGTAAAAACTAAGTGACCCATAAGATATGCGGAGCCCTGTTTATAGAAAAACCGTGTTTCGCCCCATTTCAGACTCACACCATTGCGCTTTCCCTCCTATCGTTTCGCTCTGCACACGAAGAGTCGCGAGGTTTCTCACTAATAGGACCAATTACCAAGTCCAGCTTTTATTTCAACCCTCGCTACCGTTTCATAACCCCTTCATAAGTGGCGAGGAACTGTTTTGCGTTCTGTCTTTTATCACAAACTGTATTAAAATCATCGAAATATAAAGTTTATAAACGATGAACAACTATTGGTCTGTATTTTTAATGTAACTTCTTCTTCTTGGTGCTACATGTGCGATTTGGCCTCCTCTACAACAGTCCTCCACTGACTCCTATCCCTGGCCATCCTTCTTTATTCTCTAGATCTTTCTAGTTTCTCCCAGTCCCGTTCCACGCAATCCACCCATCTTTTTCTTGGTCTGCCTCTTGGAAAAATATCCTGGGTCCCTCTTGATTTCTTACATATAATCTTTCTTAATGTTAAAATTAAAAACACTGTTATAATATCACAATTTATTTTTATTCACTGAGAGTGCCGCGACAGCTGTTTCGCCAACCGATGTTGGCATCATCAGGTGTTACAATAAACTCCAAAAATAACGTTGGCGATACAGCTGTCGCGACACTCTCAGCGAATAAAAAGAAATTGTGATATTAAAACTGTGTTTTAAATTTTAACAGTAATAATGTTGAAGTATCATAGTATTTCGGCCAAAACAATGCACTATTTATAATCTTTTTAACATAAGTCCCGCATGGACGAAGGACGGGCCTAGGGATTGAATGAGTGAAGGCGCCGCTCGCCTTTAATAGCTTCGGGTAGGCGCAGGCGGTGGGAATCATCTATGTCCTTGGTCTCTTATCGCGCGGAACCCATCTGGATATGATTGTCGGTGCTTTGCTCTCTGGCATGCTTTCTACAATACATAGCCAGCCCACCGTAGTTGTCGAGAATCTCACCATTGTTCGTGGTTAAAACATACTTCTTGCTCAAGTTATTTTTGATCTGGAAATCCCATCCTCCAGCGTTGATCCAAAATTTTTCCTTCGTATCTTTCTTTTAACAATTGCTAGCTAACTTTCTTCTCTCTGCGTTAGGAACAATGTTTCACAGCCGTAAGTGAATACCGGTCTTATCATGGTTTTGTATATCAACAGTTTGATACACCTGCTGTGTATCTTAAACCCCAGAAGTTTCTCACTCGCATATAAGGTTATTTTTGCTGCTTAGAGTCGGATATTTATTTCTCGTTTATTTTTTGTTTTGTGCAAGAGTAAGACAAAGGTTAAGATTAAATGCAACCGGTGCCTCTTTTTTTGCTCAAAATTATATTAAACGTCAGTCTCGCATGATTTCCATTTCTTTAGATTACTCAGGGAATATTACGAGAACTCGGCCGTGCTGGAGGATTGTTCGACTTTTGTGTTCGACTTTTTGTCCCTGATAGATACCTCCGGCAGCAATAGCGTAGATGGTTTTACCTACCGTCCGCCAGAACCAACCTGCCTCTGGTAACACCGGTGGGATGAGCAAATAATCTGCTGAACGCGGTCTTTCATATTAGTGAAAGTACGTTCAGAAGGCAAATACTCTCGATTTTAGAGAGTATCTTGTCTTTCTTATGTCGAACCATCCTCATGCGTTTCTGGTAGTAACTACATACAATATATTATTTTACGTGTTCTCGAAAGATGCCTTAAACTTTAATTTTGTAATGTCTATTGATAAAATAAACAGATTTTATTGATTTATTTATTGTTTCTTGAACAATGATGTAAAACTCCATATTAAATAATTAATACGTCAGTTTTCTAGAAGTTTTATTATATTTAATGGGAATGACATGTTTTGCCTTTCTTGGGCGAAACATGTCATTCCCATAAAATATAATTAAACTTCTAGAAAACTGTCGTTTTCATTCGTATTAATTATTTAATGATTTGATTTGATTTGATGAACGGGGAATAGGCCCAGAGATTGCATGAACAAAGTTGAGAAAAGAGTGACGCTGCGTCCTATAAACATCTTCGGGTACGCGATGGGAATCCCTCTATGCTCCCTTTATTTTCTATAAGTCTATAGACGATGTAAGAAGAGAAAAAACCGAAAAAAATACGCTTGTTAGTGAGAGTATCAATAAAAATCCAGGAACACCAATAGGTCGTTGTTTTCGACAAATAAACATTTACAAAATCTATTTGGTACGAATAGTTACAAGATACTATTTCCTTAACCCTAATAAAGTATAACTAACTCTGGAGCTCGAATCACAAGAATTTTGAAGTGAATATAGAGTATCCGATGGTCAATTCTATATGTTTAATTGTTTGCTTTCATGTATTGCTTACCGCTTGCGAGTAACATGATTCCGTCTCTCCTTCCCTCCCTCTTTACCGCATATCGTTTGACCCCTCCCGCGCACCACAGGTCAGCATTGTCGACCAACTAATTCGTGCTGATTTTTCTATCATGCGCCACCCCCTACCCCCATAATCCAATTAGTGGATTAAGCCTGGGATTAATGCCGCGCACTCCCTCTTATTTCTTCGTTCTCCAACACATTCCCGCACTCGGGCCTGCAGCTCACTAAATTAACCGCTGTAGTTTGAAGCTTAACTAAAAACTAACTAACCATCACGCCGTCTCACCGAAGGAATGGACTGCCACACTTTTCTTTCCTGACATATTTCTCTCGCTTCCGCAACATTCACACATCGTGTCGTGCACGCGCGTCGATTTCTCTGACTCCTCACATGGCCGACATTCAATATTTGATTTATTTGATCGTGCCACGTTTTCCTCGGTCTTCCTCTATTTCTGGTTCCATTTACATCATTAACATATAATTTTTGTACCATTCTTTCTTCATTCATACTTTCCATATATCTAAACCATCTTAATGATCCTTTCATTATTTTGTTCATGACACCATCATTCGCACCACATTCACTTCTTATATTTTCATTCGACACTCTATCATATACAGAATATCTATCATAATCAGAAACTTCATATGATATATTGTTATATTTTTTAAAGTCACTTACTCTGTGGTCACACATTATATGAATAATAACTATTTTATTGCTTCTCTATACTACACGATGCAGAACTCTTATTGCCGGTGAAGTTACCTATATATGGGAGGCCAGCCTAACTCTATATTCCCCCTCAATTACAGGGGTTGGGAAATTTTAAGGGAGAGTATAGTATTAAGTTAATATTTATTGTTTCTTGCACAATTAATGCAAAACTACATTTTTAAATCATTAATACGTATGAAAACGTTTATTATTATATTTCGGCTTGCATAGATATTTGAAAATTCCATAGCAAAGCAAAACATGTCATTCCCATAAAATATAATGATACTTCTAGAAATATAATATTTTTTTTTACTATTATAAAATCTCTTGGTGGAAGTTCATTTTAAAAAATAATTAAATAAAACGATATTTTTTAACTACTTCCATTGTTGTCTTTATTTCGACACAGTTATTAATGATATCTATTATGTGGGTTAAAAAATGTACGTGTATATTTTTTTATTGAAAAATTTTATAAGCAAAATATTCGCTTTTTGGCGAAGATGGAAGCTGGAAAGTTGTCCGCGACCCGCAGTTTATAGATCCCTGCTTTAGCGCAACAGTAGCCACCGTCGCCGTCGGCTTTCTATTGGCCGCAAATGGAGTATGGACGGTCGCAAATGACACCATTATCTTTCAATACTTGTGGAGCATTGTGTAATAAACTCCATTTATTTTACTATTGTTGAAGATTTATTTTCATATTGATGTTAAAACTGATTAAAACTTGGAGATTGGTAATTTACACTGCGGAACATTTCGGAAAGGAGTGATTATACCATACAATTACAGTGATTTATTACATTGAACAAAGCTAGAATGAACATGTAGAGATGCCTCTCTCATTTGTCTTCTTCCGACAACTGTGGTAAATGGAATAGTTTCGATGCGTTTCGACCGCAGTTTCTCAAACATATTTTATTTCCAGACCCCTTTTCGTAAAAAA
Organism: Lepidostoma basale; assembly: GCA_022606425.2. Classification (NCBI taxonomy): domain Eukaryota; kingdom Metazoa; phylum Arthropoda; class Insecta; order Trichoptera; family Lepidostomatidae; genus Lepidostoma; species Lepidostoma basale. The sequence continues at coordinate 751,970 of JAHDVF020000418.1, forward strand.
ATCCACTTAAATATGTCAATTTCAAATTGAATAAATTAAAAATTAAGCGATTTTTTAATTTTCACTTATACGGAATAATATATAAAGTTTGCTGGTATTCGACTATGATATTAGTGTTTTAATTTGAAAAGGAAGAAGTTCATTGTAAATAATGAAAATAAAAATGTTGATCATTATTTTTACTTTATAAAACAGCGCTCTATTTTAAATACATATGAAATAATTTTTTTTAAACACATGTTTTGGGATACTTAAGCCCTTCATCAGTATAGCTTAATATTGTATATACAAATTAAATATTTAAACACATTTATTTCACGAATGTGGTCAGTTTTGACACATATTGAATTCCAATTGTTACAATATTTTAATAATGTTTTGTTGGGAATGCATCGAAAAGCGTGAAATAATGGACGCAGAAGATCGCCATGTTTGTGAAATTTCACAATTTCTACATTTTATTTTATTTTCATTATTAATTAAAATATTATTTTGTTGAATCGTTATTTACATCCTTACAGCACAATCGATGTTTTATAGATAACTAATATATGGCCTTTTTCTCGTCACGTGAAATCTTCACCAGACCAAAGATAGTCTGACAATCACACTGCCATTGCGGCAATGTTGGTCTTTATGTCCCTGATAGATATCTCCGAGATTGTTTTGCCTACCGGGCGCCAGAACCAACCTGCCTCTGGTGACACCGGTGAGTAATAAAACTGCTGAATATGATCGCTTCAGAGATCGACGTCTTTCATATTAGTGAAAGTACGTTCAGAAGACAAATACTCTTGACTTTAGAGATAATCTTGTCTTTCTAATGTCGATGATCTCTCTTGCGTTCCTGGTATTAATTTTTGTATATTATATTTTACTTGTACTAAAAATATTCCATATTATTTGTAATGTCTGTTGAGATTATACACTGATTCGATTTGGTTTGAAAATATATTAATATTATTTTCTCATTTTACCAAATCAGTATCTGCATTCTACAATACTATAATAAATTAACTCTAAAAGCTTTATAAAGAAAGCAAGATGCAGAGATATACAATTGGATTGCATAAAACTTGAATTAATTCAAGACATCGTCGCTTCAATTAGCATAACTGCCTCGTCTAGATGCGTCTATCGTAAAAGTGACATAAAGATATTACAGTAGAAGAAAATACAAAGTTTTATACAAAATGAATATTTATAAATTTTAATCGTACACTAAATTCAGCCTGAAACTGAAATGCGTTGCGTACAAATTTATGATAATTTTTTTTTATGTGCATTAGCATACAACTTTTGTATCCGCCCACTGTGGATCAGATGCTACAAGACAAACAAAGGAGTGTCGGGAGGCCACCTGAGAGACGGACTGGCAGCATTGTCCAAATAGCTGGAACGACTTGGATGCGGAAGGAACATGACATGGAAGAGGCTTTTATCCAGCAGTGGATAAAAGAAGGCTGAGGAAGAACAAGAAGAAGAAGAAGAAGAAGAAGAATAAGAAGGAAGAAAGCTGAAGAAGAAGAATAATTAAGAAGAGGAAGAAGAATATGAACAGGAAGAAGAGGAAGAAGAGGAAGAAGAGGAAGAAGAGGAAGAAGAGGAAGAAGAGGAAGAAGAGGAAGAAGAGGAAGAAGAGGAAGAAGAGGAAGAAGAGGAAGAAGAGGAAGAAGAGGAAGTAAGAAGAGGAAGAAGAGGAAGTAGAAGAGGAAGAAGAGGAAGAAGAGGAAGAAGAGGAAGAAGAGGAAGAAGAGGAAGTAGAGAAAGAAGAGGAAGTAGAGGAAGAAGAAGAAGAAGAGGAAGAAGAGGAAGAAGAGGAAGAAGAGGAAGAAGAGGAAGAAGAGGAAGAAGAGGAAGAAGAGGAAGAAGAGGAAGAAGAGGAAGAAGAGGATGAAGAGGAAGAAGAGGAAGAAGAGGAAGACGAGGAAGAAGAGGATGAAGAGGAAGAAGAGGAAGAAGAAGATGACGAGAGAGAGAGAGCGAATGGACCGCCCCACTACTCGATCATGACACACCTCTATTTTTTCCACTACATTCATACAGCGAGACATCCGTGTACGTCGATTCATCCGACTTCTAATATGACTGGCCTTTGAAATTTGATGCAAAAATATTGTACACAATAAATTCGAAACATATTTGTGAAAAGAAATAAATGCTCTAGCAATACAATGTTTTTCAAAAGTTATTCAAAAATATATGTTATAGTTCGCAGAATAACCGCGAAACTCATAAACTACGGGTAGCAGATAGTTTGCAATAAGTGGGAGCGATTCCCAATATTTTTTTCATAACCCTCAACCCTTTTGTGAGAAATTCTATGGTAAGATCAAATATAAATACGCCTTTTGAAAGGCATTCATATTTGAACCCAATGCTAGCGGGCACCGCTCGTATTATTGTACACTCCGCATGTTTGGTGGCCATGTTCACTGGAATACGTAACCTGGTAACATAATATTAATATTTTGCATATATTACGTATTTATAAATATTTGAATACACATAAAGCAAAAAGGACCGTTCACAGTGGAACTTTACTTTCATGCCTGATGTATGAAAGTGAAGCATGGAGCTGGCAGAAGAAAGATGAGAGTAGAATAAATGCGGTTAAGATTAGATCCCTAAAACGTATGTGTGATAAAATGACGAACGACATAATTTCATTTTTTTTTAATTAAAAAAAAAAATACTAATATCAAGGATTTACATCAATGATATTAGAATTTATTTTACAATCTTCAATGTGAGCAGAAAATAGCTCATTATTATGAAGAAGGAATCTGGTCGTGTCCAGGCTTGAACCCATGTCCCCTGGATTAGGAGTCAAGCGTTCTATCCCCTAGACTACCACCCGGTTAAAATTATGATATAGGGAAGGAATATTGAGCCGAACAAAGTTAACAAAAAAACATTTGATAATGTCTTAGACGGGCGAAACATGTCATTCCCATAAAATATAATAAAACTTCTAGAAAATTGACGTTTTTATTCGTATTAATTATTTAATATGTTTATTGTTCAAGAAACTATAAATAAAATTATGAATAATCACTGTGATGGTTTCGATATGTTGAACACACGGATAAAGAAAGAATGGTTAAGAACGTATACGTTAACGGTGTGAATGGAGTACGGAGTCGTGGGCGACCGAGGAAAACTTGACATGATCAAATTAATCCAATTTTAAGGTCGGCTATGTTAGAATTTGGATAATGGACGTGCGTGTGTGACTCGCTGTATGAATGTGGCGGTCCATTTTCTCTGCCTACTCATTCTAGGAAACGGCTTGATAGTTTGTTGTTGTTGAATACCTAATTGATGAAAACGTTAATACGAAATTATGACGTACGCGCAGAGACGTGCGACTAAGATCAATTACTGGAAAAACTCTCTGAGATCGTGTCCGCAACGTAGACATTAGAAAAACTTGCAAAATAGAGGATATCGTTCAGTGGAGTAGATCTAGAAGAAGATACTGGGGGGACCATGTTGCCCGAATGGATGGTGATAGACTTGCATATACAGCCGCTTATGAAATGCCCTCCGGACACCGCCCACCTGGAAGACCGCCTAAGAGATGGAAGGACAGCTGAATCTCATCATCCGATGAGAAATGATTTCTGTGTCACAGGTCGTCAGATCTATTAAAAGAAGAAGAAGAAGAAGTTAATATGGAATGCCTTATGACTGTTAATTCAAAAACTTTGTTTTATATCACAACCAATGTTGACATCATCAATATATATAAAATGTTAAATTTTCGTGATTTTTCGAATCTTTGAGTATTTGTTCCTAAGTCAATTTAAAATGCCTTAGTTAGTCTATATGCATAAAGTTTCTTGATAATAGACGTTTTCATAAATATCTAATATTCAATATGGTATAGAAATCATTCACGAAGAATAAATACTAATCCATTATTGAAAACGACTGCTTTTACGAGTATTTTCCCATATTTTGTTAAGCAAAGTACAGAAATATCCTTACTTCTCGATGCTACAATTTGTTTTGTTTCTAAGCAGAAACTTATTTTTTTCCTGTCGAAAAAACACGTTCCCAATCCACAATAAAACGAAAAGCACAATTTATTTATTTGCAAATCATGCTATTAATGGTTTAAAAGCCAATTGAAGTTAATTCTTATTTGCGAAACAAAAACTTAGGCAATTTTTATTTAAATTATAATGAAAGTCAATATTTTTCGTGTCCTGGTAAAACATTATACGAAAAGTAATTAATTTAATAGAAATAAGGATTCTAGGAAACAATTCCTCCACGGATCTTAAGAATGTCTTTTAATTTATATTTTAGAAACAAAGTATAAATTTTCTGACTTTTTCCATTATTTCCTTTCTTAGTACAAACTGTATCATTGAGTAATTTTATCCTTTAGTACATGACGCAAATACACCATATATTTTATTTTAATGTTTCTAAAACCCTTCCAAAAAAGCTAAAATGGCAGTGCACAATGGTGTTCTTGTACTGACCCTTATGTTTGATAGCGAAGATGGAACTGGCAAAATTTGGATGAAAATAGAATAAATGTAGTAGAGATGAGATCTCTTAGACGAATGAGTGGATACTCTGTGTAGGATAGAGTGTCGAATGAACATTTAAGAAATAAATGCGGTGCGAATGATGGTGTTTTGATCAAAATAATGACAGGATCGTTAAGATGGTTTGGACCCATGAAAATAATAAGTGAAGAGAGAATAGTAAATAGTAAAGTGTTAACGATGTAAATGATTGAAGAAATAGCGGAAGACCGAGAAAAAGGTGACACGATCAAATAGATCAGACATTGGATGTCGGCCACGTGAGGAGTCAGAGAAATCGAAGCGCGTGCATGATACGATTGATTGACGAGGATGCGAGAAAAAAATGTGTGGGAAGAAAAGCGTGGCTGGCCATACTTTCTGCCTATCCCTTCGGAAAGACAGCGTGATGGTTAGCTAGTAAATTAGCTATGTTTGTATAAGAAAAGAAAAATTTTGTACAAGAGATATAAATATATGAATTTTATGGGTGAAAAGAGAAGGATGGAGTGCCGCATCAGTTAAAGTGTGACAGTCCATTATTTCTGCCTACCCTTTCCGGGAGACGGCGTGATGGTTAGTTAGTTAGTTATATATGCATTTTAACGGTTGGTCATGTTAGAAGCCGGAAGAATCGACGTGCGTGTATGACTCGCTGTATGAATGTGGAGGAGGCTGGAGAGGTATGTCAGGATAGAGTAGTGTGGCGGTCCATTCTCTCTGCCCACCCCTGCGGGGAAACAGCGTGATGGTTTGTTGTTGTTGTTGTATATATATATTTTTTCAATATTCCTTTTAATTCTGGGTATGAAAATCAAATACAACACTCCCATCGTGTCTAAACAAAAAAAGGGTGATTACATTATTACATATTATGTATACGCAAAGTCTCAGTGAAAACAAGGATATATCCGTATTTATTATCGAGTTTAATGAAGGTAACTTTAGATGGCATCCGTAAAAGGGGGTCGATACAGGTATGAAAATAATTTGAAACATCAAAAACCCTTTAAAAAATTTACAATTCAGGGGTTAATGGGATGTTAACAAGGATTTGTTCCACTTTTCGATTTGCCGGTGGACCCATTTTACATGGGCGGAGTCAGCATTTTTGTTTTCATTTTAACGAGACAGTTAATGATAATTGAACGCAGAAAAGAAAAGTGCTGAAAAGTTGTTTTCAGTTTATGGGCGAATCATCGAAGTGTTGTCAATGCTTGATCGCGATTGTAAGTAAAAAAAATATCAATATAAAAAAGCTATGTAATATATAATTGTGACACCTAATGATGTCAATATGATGAAACAGCTGTTGCGTAAAATAAAATACAATTGAGATACCAAAAACAGAGTGATTTAATTTAACAGTTTAAAATGTTAAAGTATCATAGTGTTTCGGCCAAAACAATGGACTATTTAATCTATAACTCATACCTTACATACCTCTCGCAGAAGCGGAAAGTAAAAATAATGAATCGCTGCACTGTTGCCTTTTGATATACTTCTCTCGATTCCTCAACATTCCTACGTAGAGTCAGGAAAGCACGTATTTATCTTCGACTCCTCATGTGGTCGATATTAATTATAATATTTTTTATTTATTTTTATTATTTTTTATTTTTTTATGTACAAAACAGGTCGTTTGGACCCAATTTTTACGATTTGATTAATTTTTTCGTGTCGTGTTTTCCTTGGTCTTCTAATTCCATTTACATCATAATTAAATAAAACGATGTTTTTTTTATAACTACTTCCACATTTGTCTTTATTTCGACAGCAACTGGTTTCGCCAGGACCAGCGACCGATTTGGTCTGTGACACCAGTCTGTCGAGCGAGCCTGGCAAAACCCGTCGCTGTCGAAATAAAAATAAATGTGGAAGTTGTAATGAAAAACATCGTTTTATTTTATTGTTATTTAAAATGAACTTCCATCAAGAGATTTCAGTTAAATCATTTGATTATTTTTTCTTCATTTATAATTGTTTTAATCCATATCATTCGAATAATCTAGTTACAAATAATTAAGTCTACGTAGTTTTGATTCACGAGCGTTTTAAAATCTGAAAATTCACATCAACGCCAAAATTTAAAAAATAATAATATTATTTGGATAACTTCTGAATAATATTCATTTTGGACTTTTTGCTAACATGTTTCGTGTACGGCACATAATACAATATTTTTTTAAAAGAAAATAATTTTTAAAATAATAATAATCATAACAGATTGTTCGTTTATAGTCCGAGACAAGTTTGTAAAAATTGCAAAGTATTTTGAAAATACTTTGTTTTTAAAAAAGTTATTCAAATAAGAATTCATAAGATAAAAATTGGCCAATTTAAAAGAAACTATAGACGGAAAATGATAGTTTCGGATTCAAAAACACATCGTTATTTCCAGCAAAATTATAAATTCCAAATATATAGAATGTGTTCCATATATGCAGGGATTTTATTTAAAAGTGGTTTCACACGAGATAGCTGATGATAATTGAATGCAACGAAAAATGAAAAATTCCAAAAGAGTACGGAAACATGCAAAAATACCGGTGCAGTGGGAAATACAAGGTTCCAAGCTCCGCTGAAATTGTACGGTGCATAATTATACATCCACGGAACGGTGTTTCAAAAGTAGTTTATCTTTTCAAATTATTTACATAGGAAGAATTACAATGTTTAACTGTAATGCTTTTCATTTTGTTTATTTAAATAAGTTAACAAAATAAATGATTGTATTAATTATTAAACTAGTGCAACCCGTGAAATATTCACGGAAGTAAAGATTTTCTACCCTTTAAACTTTTATTTATTTATAAACATACAATAGTTACATTGTATTCCCATGAGTAGAAAACTCATTATTGTATGACACGATATATTGATATAAAGGAATCGAGAGAAGTATGTCAGGAAAGTAAAGTGTTGCGGTTCATTCTCTCTGCCTACCCCTTCGGAGAGACGGCGTGATGGTAAGTTAGCAAGTTTTTTGGTTACTTAAAATGTGAGAGCTCTTTGGTACTTTTTTACACTTTTTACGACTAACTTCATTTATGTCTCGTCACATGACAGGTTTTTGGATATCGCGAGTTGACACGTGTAAAATGTCCGGCCGTTATTATTTTTTTATTATTATTATTTTTATTTTTTTGTATACAACAGGTTTTTATGACCCTATTACTGTATACAATTTACATTAACAGTTGTGGTATGTACCTATATGTTCCTTAAAGGACGTATAGGTCATTTGGAAAATGTCCACATCGACTGACACCTCATTCAAGAGCACCATACCCCGAGTCATTGTATGCTGCGCCAATACATTTGTCCTGCTATGCGGTATGCACAACAGATCGTGTCTTCTAGCGCGAGCATACCTGTCCGGTGCATTGAGGCCATAACACTCTAAGAGATATGGGCTATCAATGAGGTTACGGAGTATTTTAAATCCTAAGATCATCAATGTACCCTTTCTTCTTGATTCGAGACTGCGGTACTCTGTGTTTTTTTTTTTATCAATTTATTTATCAATGATGGGTAACTTCACCATGTTGCACTGACTTTAACAGGGTGCGCGCGCAGCTTTACCCTTTAACACTAAACGCGCCAAAATGTAACTTAAAAAATGTACAAATGGAAACTATTTTAGTTAGATAAACTAAACATCAGAATACTCAGAATTATCCTAGGACCCAGACCCGGTGTTGCAGCGGGAACTTGGAGGTAAAGGACCAACCATGAGATCCGTACGATGACCCAGCAGCCCCTTATAAGCACCGTGAGAGCCGGTCGCCTAGAATGGATTGGGCACGTATGCTGAGCTGATGAGACCAGAGCAATCACAACCCTGTACGCAGACCGACTGGAATAAGACCTCTAGGAAGGCCTAGACAGCGCCTAATGGAGAATGTTCTGGCTGACCTGGCTAGGTTGGGCGAATCGGACTGCTGGGAGAAAAAGCCCCAGGATCGAGGAGCTTGGCGAAAAATCATCAATGAGGCTAAAACTCTTCAAGAGTTGAATGGCCATAGGAAGTAAGTAAGTAAGTAATCTAACCATCACGCCGTCTCCCCCAAGGGGTAGTCAGAAAGAATGGACAGCCAAACTTTTATTTCCTGACATACTTCTCTCGCTTCCTCGATATGAATACATCATGTCATGCACGCCCGTCGATTTCTACAACTCTTCACATGGCCGACACTAAATATCTGATTTATTTGATCGTGCCACGTTTACCTCTTTTGCTGTATTTTTTTATACATAGTTTAGTTTTTTAGTTGGATTAAATCCTCCACATTATTTTGGTAATTTTTTTTTTGTCACCGTGTCAATCTGTTCCTGTAATTATTTTTCCCTAATTAGATTCATCACTCGAGCGCGTTCTAGTTTCCATTTATGAATAGGAACCGCTACCCCTGTTCTCTGTGCTCACTCCAGTTAGCAAAATGCTATACCCTTGGCTGACTAAACTAAAGTAGATTGCGTTTTACATTCATTCTAAGAGAGAAATTATTTTAACTTTTCATGCAAATGCATTTTAATACGAATGTACGCGGGTGACGTCATTAAGGATACAAGGATTTTCCAACACACGTAGAAAGCAAGTTTTTCGTCATGTCCCTCCCTATAGAAAATACATACGTAACAATAAATCTTTAAATTTAATTTAATGTCATTTCGACATCATTATTTTATGTGTACTCAAAAGGTTTTTAATTACTATGAAATCCTCATAGTAGTTACAGAAAATTAATTTTAAGTTTTCAAATAAATAAGTGAATTAATCGAAAGAATTTACTGAAACCTCTTGATAAAAGTTCATTCTTTTTTTTTTTTTTTAATTTATTTAAAAAAAAAAAACATTTGGGTTTAATGGATACATTTTAAGATCTTACTATTAATTATGTAATGTTTCAGATGTATTTTATATTGAGTTGCAGTGAGACTCCTTATGTCTTTTGGTAGTTCATTGTAAAATTTCAGTCCATTGTTCAATATCATTGATTGTCCTGTCTTAGTTCGTACATTCGGTAAGTGATATCTGACACAGTTCCTGGTCCAGTGTCTGTGTATGTCTGAATTTTTAGTTAATTTGTAGCTGCTGTCTGTTGTTTCTTCCATGGTCACTCTGTGTACAATTTTCAAAGTCTCAAATTTGGTCAGGTCTGTCCATTTGTTTTAAAATAATATTGAAAAAAACGATGGTTTTTATGAGCTCATTCCACTTTTGCCTTTTTTGCAACAGCGACCGATTGCGCCAGGTTCACTGGCATCAACAGACTGAACTGTCGGAATAATGGTCGACCGACTGGACTGGACCAGTTTGACGATGCTAGCGAGCCTGGTGAAACCAGTCGCTGACGAAATAAAGACAAAAGTGATATTTTTATAACATTTTATGTTCACATGAAGCACCTACTTTGTGGATAGCCATTTTAAGTTTATAAATATATATTAGTACAATAAAATAAAATGAATACTTGGTATAAAGAGTACGGATTTTGGATACATTGAGTACGGATCTTGGATATTTCGAAAAAAATACACAAAATTACGAAGGTCAAAGTTTACATACTATAATAAATTATTATTAATTTTAAAAATTGCAAGATCTGGAATATTATTATTTCTATTATTGTTATTATTATTTTGTTGAATCGCTCTTTACATCAGTACGGCGCGAGCCAAATCGATATAAAGGGTATTGATTCTTTTGACTGTAATATTATATACAGCTACCGCTGAACTATCGCCATTTTACTGTCACGTGAATTATGCACCAGACCAAAGACAGTGAGACAATCACACTGGTATCGCCGGGAATCGAACCCGGGACCTTTGGTCTGGCAGTCAAAGCACTTACCAATCGGCCACGAAGGTCGACGATATCAGTCATATTAGAAAATATTAATTATTTGAATTCAAAAGTTATCTAAACCGTAATCCTTATCCTTACGGCTCGGTCAAATACGAATCGAACCGTCAATACGGGGCGAATATTTCTAATCAATATTTTTGTTTAAAACTTTTATTTGAATGATAAATGTACTTCTCGGGGATTTTTTCACAAATGATTTTTGTTTGGTTATCCTTTAGCTATCAATTGATGAATAAAAAAGTAATTTATATATTAACACTCATAATTCAAAATATTTTAATCGAAATTTATAACAATATTCCCAGTTCTCTAATAAATTCGAACAAAGCAAAAAAAGAGTGTAGAGTTTATCCCAAATTAAAATAAATAACAGATAATATACAACGAAACGTCGAAAATTTAATGCGCGCGCGACGCAGGCCAAACGAATATAGTACGAGTATAATGACGGCCGATGGGATACTTCACATATGTGATTTACCGACAGCGCTCATGTAAACCGTAATTATGACAAAGCAAAACACATTTAATATTATTATGATGCAGGTAAGTATTGGAGTCATTTGTGGTTCCAAATTCTTACAATATATGTCACTACGAGTACTGCAATGTCGCAAAACGATATATCACGGCTACCGATCGTCACCTGAAAGTAAGAAGGTTCCAACTGTCAAAAGTAAAAAGCTGAGGAAAATTAAGTCAAAGTTTTGTTGGTTTCTGGTGTGTATCTTGGAATAAGAGGGTTCCATTTGAAGCAGATGAAATTCTTTTACTGAGAATCGTGTAAATTTTCTCTAGCGACAGTTGGAATAATAAAGTGTAAATGAATCCTTCTTTAGAGAACCGTGTGTTTTGAATAATCAGATGGAACTTGATTCTTTTAAAAACATCAAAATGACGATAATATTAATTACACGTTTTTTTTAATTGTACGAATAGATAAGGTTAGTAAGAACCCTTTTCACGAAAAAAAGCCAAATGTGAAATTTCGTTAGTTGGAACCCTCTTACCCTCAGGTGACGTGATGTTAACGGTTAACAAATTTTACACGTGATATGACGGCTACCGCGTGAATTGGTTAAACATCGTATCACAAATCAATTTTATATCTTATTTTAATACACGTTAAAATACCATTACAGATTTTAAAAGAAATATAGGTACAATACAGCGAGTAATATTTCATTCTAGAGATTTCGCAGAGAAGAGGAAATAGGAGAATTCTGTGACAATATTGGAATATTGGCGTAATCCGCGCCCCGTTTCCGCCAAAACTTTTCAAGTCTGCAAAGTCCTCTAATAGCTCTCGCCCGCGGATTAGTATCGATACGTTAATACGATTCGGCAAAATTTGTCGCTCTCTAGTTCCGACTCCGCGCTAGTTCCGTAAACTTTGCCGGGGGCCGGAAGCCATTTCAATATTGAATTAATCAATAGCCGCGTGTTCGTTGTGTGTATATTGGCCGAGAATAAAAGTGGGAGCAATTATAATGATTAGTTCCAGCGGAGCTGATGAGATGGGACCAGCAAAAGCGAGCGGGGAGCGGGGGTGATTGGATGTCTCCGGATTCGGGTATGGGAATAATAATGTACTGTCACTTCTGTCCACTCTCGAACACGGTGGTTCTAAAGCAGTGATTCCCAAAGTGGTCTATATAGTTTTTAGACCCCCAGGGGTCTACGACAGTGGTAAAAAAATGGGGGTCCACGAGATGGTTCAACTAAATTGAAGCCGAATATTGAAACTCAAAACGAATATCGAAATCGTTGGCGACCTTTTTTTTTTACATTCATCATCATTATCAGCCGTCTGTCATCCACTGCTGAATGAGGTCTTTCCCAAAGCACGCCACCGCCCCCTATCCTTTGCCGCTCCCATCCATCCATGTCCAGTAATCCTCTTCAGATCGTCGGTCCAGCGGGCAGGAAACTTTATTTTTTTTACTTTCAAGTTTTCCCAAAAGAGCTAAAAAAAGGGCGACAACAAATTCCGGCTTTTCTGTCACGGATTTTTTTCGGCCTGAAAAATAATCACTTTTCGGAAAGCAGGGGGTCTACACAAAATAAATTAAAATAAAATAAAATTCAATAATTAAATAAAAAATAACTAACTAACTAACCATCACGCCGTCTCCCCGGAGGGGTAGGCAGAAAGAATGAAACGCCACACTGTTCTGTCCTGACATACTTCTCTCGCTTCCTCTACATTCATACATCTTGTCATGAAAGCACGTCGATTTCTCCGACTCCTCACGTGACCGACATTCAATATTTGATTGATTTGATCGTGCCACGTTTTCCTCGGCCTTCCTCTGTTTCTAGCTCCATTCACGTCGTTTACATATACCTTCTTTACCATTCTGTCTTCACTCATTCTTTCCATGTATCCAAACCATCTTAATGACCCTTTCCTTATTATGTTCATAACACTTTCATTCGCACCACATTCATTTCTTATACTTGCATTTGTCACTCTATCATATACTCGTACATATTTGTTATATATTTGTCGTAGAGATCTCATTTCTCTTGCATTTATTCTATTTTCATCCTTCTTTTGCCAGTTCCATGCTTCACTTTGATACATCAGGGTCGGCACAAGAACACTATTATGCACTGCCATCTTAGCTTTACATCAAATAAATAAACACAATAATAAACTCATGATTTTAATTGTATCTCAATAGAGACGAAGATGCAAATTAGAAACTGAATATGGTTGATCAAGGTGTTTACAGGACTTATGACCTATCATTGGTTTCTAACAATGCGCTAATGCACCAGGCGGCTTCTAACAATGCGCTAATGGCGAAAGCCTTTCACATTGTGTTAATAAGGATGTTTGCTAAATGCTAAAATTAATCTACATAGATGGCGTTAGTATGTGGATTATATAGAGTAATCTTAAAAAGATTAACATTTGTTATCAAAATCTTCATAGATGGCACATTGAAACTGACATGTGAAAATAGGCATAGATTTGTAACATATATACAACTTCCAAAAAAATTGTCTTACATGGTCATAAAGAAAAAAGGTGGAATGGGGAATGTTGTAATTGCATAAAGCGTGCGCTTAACCCAACCAATGACAGGTCATAAGTCCTGTAAACACCTTGATCAACCATATTCAGTTTCCAATTTGCATCTTCGTCTCTATTGAGATACAATTAAATCATGAATTGATAACCCACGGTGGGTGAAATCCAGTATTCGTATACAAGTATAAGTATACATTCACAAAAAAAGAATATTTTCTACGCTTCATTTATTTGGATCAAACAGGGGTTTGAGAACCGCTGCCTGCGGTCTAATGTTTGTGTAGCTACCCGCACCATCCATATTGTCGCCCTAATCAAATTGGTACGTACCTAAAAATAAAACGCTCGGTTTACTCGTGCGATTGGTTTAATGAGTCTCGCTGTTGACTGTGTCCAAGACCAACTTATTACTTACCTATTCGGTCTAGTGTTCCATTGAATCATCGTTTGATTAATGATAAAGGCTGTTTGAATAAGAAGGATTAGGCGTGTTGGTTTATATTAAGTATATTGTATAGGGTATTGGTACGAGTAAACGTACGAACGCGCTGACTAATGAATCACGTCGGCACTTCGATTTTTACGATGACGCAATCTATGGAAATCAATGTGGAATAAAGCCCGGTCATCCAAAATTTACATTTCCCGTATAGTTAACCAATAAAAAATATGCGATAGGCGTTCGCTATAATACCGAGCTTTTACTCATTTCTACGTGTGGTAAATCTGTATAGGATAGTGTCAAATTCAAATATAAGAAGTGAATGTAGTGCTAATGAATGTGTTAGTTACAACAACAACAAACCGTCACGCCATTTCCTCGTTAGGGGTAGGCAGAGAGAATGGACCGCCACACTACTCTATCCTGGCACACCTCTCTAGCTTCCTCCACATTCAACCAAACCTTTAAAATTTGATTGATTTGGTCATGCCATGTTTTACTCGGTCTGCTTCGACTGCGTTCTCCATTTACATCATTAACGTATATTTTCCATTTAACCATTATTTCTCCATCCATGCGCTCTGTATGTAACCAACGCAGCGATCCTTTCATAATTTTGTTCATAATAATACCTTCTTCCGCTCTACATTCCTTTTTTATATCTGCATTTGAGATTCTGTCGTACATCGTTCTATCACACATATGTCTTAGGGACCTCATCTTTACCGCATTTATTCTGCTCTTATCTCTCTTCTGCCAGTTCCATGCTTCGCTTCCATACATTAGTTACATGCTAGTTACAAATTAATGAAATGGTCCTTAACATGTTTTCTTCTTCCTTTATTAGTTTCTATAATATAATCCTTGCTGGTGGTTATTTCAAATATATTACTATTTATTATAAATAGTCCATTGTTTTGGCCGAAACACTATGATACTTTAACATTATAAACTGTTCAATTAAAAAACGTCGTTTAATGTTTCACAATTGTATTTTTATTTTACGCGACAGCTGTTTCGTCAACCAATGGTGACATCATTGTAACACCTGATGATGTCAACATAGTTTGACGAAATAGCTTTTGCGTAAAATAAAAATACAAATGTGATACATTAAACAAAGTTTTTTAATTTAACAGTTTATAATTATTACAAAGCTTTCTTGCTGTATTTTACATTTATTTTTCAGTCTATAAAGATGATTAAATCAAACTCTGTGATCCATGAGCTATCTATAAATGTGTTCCGACATTCGCTTTACAGCTTAAGAAACCGTGGAAATCAGCCGGAATATATGTATAAGGTACTTGTTAAACTATGGGGAAAATAAATATAAAAATCAAAAATGTTTATTATATAATATTAGAACAATTCAAATCAAATCAGTTTATTTTCTAAAGAGATTTTACAAACAAAATTATTGTTTAAGACATCTATTGAGAACAGGTAAAATATAAAGTAATATACTGTAACATCAGGAACGCAGGTGAAATGGTTCGTCTTTAGGAAGACAAGATACTCTCTAAAGTCAGGAGTATTTGTCTTCTGAACGTTCTTTCACTAACATGAAAGTCGTCGATCTCCGAGGAGATTGTGTTCAGCAGACTGAAGTTGGTTCAGGAAAAACAATCTATGCTGTCGCTGTTGGAAAAAATCTATCAGGAATAACACACAACTTCCTACAGCACGGCCGAATTCTTAAAATACATCCTATTATTAATCTTTTATTAATCTTAAGAAATGTACTTACAAAACCGACGTTTATATTCATATTACTTAAAAATAATTAAAATCGAAAAAAAACCCAATAACAATTGACACTATTTCAATAATACTCTTTTTACTTCAAATAAAAACATTACTTTTAAATATTTTACAGTATCAAAATTCCATAATATTCATATTTTCGAATTTCACTTTTCAAGAGAAAATTGATTTGAAATGGCTCATGGTAAAATTTGAATTCAAAATGATTTTATTTGAAACAGAATGAACTCGTTTCGATCAATGTTGCTATTGTAAAACCATTATGTGATAAGTTCTTATGTATTCATTCTATACAACGTGGATTTTTGTGCGGCCGCTATCTCTTTGTCAAACACAAATATGTTTATACTTTAGGTAATCCTACTTCGTACTTAAAATGATCATGAAATTGTTGACTTTGCGCATGTATCATTATCAAGTTATGCTGGATTCTAAAATTTAGTTTAAAATTCGGGAGCAAGGTTTTATCACACGCGTAATTTCGGAGTAAGCATAGGACAGAATAGGTGCTTTTGAAATCTGTAAGAATGTTAAAAATGTCATGGACATAATCAATCGAATGTTTAAAGTCGGAGAAATCGACGTGCGGGCGTGACACGAAAAGAAGTATGTCAGTAAAAAACAGTGTGTTGGTCTATTCTCTCTGCCTGTCTATTAGGATAGTCGGTGTAACGGTTAGTTAGTTAGTTTGTTATGTTATTTAAAAATGGTGTTATTATTGTTAAATGTGAGAAATACTGGAGTCTGTTATCGTCCGATTTACATTATATTATATAATATAATGACCGGGATTTAAATTAAATAGTTATTATCGAATGATATCATAATTAATATTGATTTACATTGCAACGTGTTTCCCGGCCAGATAATTTCACATGGTAGACCGCTCATTAAGCGTGCGATAGCCGGGCCGCTGCCTCCATTTGGACGATAGCGGCCGCAGTCAAGCGAAAGCTTTTAATGATTTTCCGATCCCGATACCGTTATTATTTCAAAGTGCATGTTAGGTACCGCGCCAGGACTGGACTCACCAGAGGTTTTATATATTTTAGAACTAGGGCTGTAAATATTAAAGTTTTATACGATTTTGAAATATCATAACTATGTAACTAACTAACCATTACGCCGTCTCTCCAAAGGGGCAGGCTGAAAGTATGGACTGCTACACTTTAACCGATGCGGCACTCCATCCTTCTCTTGTGAGGCTCTTGGTACTCCATCCTTCTCTTGTGAGGTGTGATGGCTCTTCTGGCTTACAGAGGTTCAGCTCTTGTGGCAATTCCTCTTACGTCTGATGGGAACATTGTTGGAAGGTGATTTGGTGGGCTCCTGGTTTATGCGGGGGTCAGATTATTTAGATTTGGGGTTTTTTATTCAAAATTTCTTACGCAAGCCGGGCTTCTGGGCTTCTATGGGAGTACCGCCACTGACCTACAGTAAAATACCTACTGAAGAAATATTGTAGAAATATAGAAAGTAAGCTAGATAAATGTGTTTTTATTTAATGTAATAGGTATTTTTTTATTTACTAAAGTTCTCATTTTTTCACTTTTGACTCCATTTTTCTCGACATGTTTTGAAGGTTTTGTACCTTCAGAATATAAAGAATTATATATTTTTTGATTTGTACATTGTCTCAGTGATAAAGGTATAAAACATTCGGAACATTATTTCTTCTTTCTTTCCCTTTGCCATTTCCCATCATCTGGGGTCGGCCCTCCTCGTACGAAAACGCCAAACTTTTCACTGTCAGGACTCATCTTCACTGTCAGGTTCTTGCGTTGGAGCTCCTTTTCCATGTTGGCTCACCATGTCGCCATTGGGCGACCTCTTCTTCATGGTTTTGTAGGAATGCTGAGGGCTTCTTGGACAATGTGTTCACTGTCTCTTCGCATCACATGACCGTAGTCGAGATTCTCTTAATTTTTCCGTTATTGGGGCAAACTTAAAACTACCCCTCACGTATTCGTTCCTTACGTGGTCTAGGTTTGTGACGCCTCCGGCCCACCTCAGCATTTTCATCTCGGAAAATAAACCCATAAGTGGAAAATAATAAGTACTTAAATTCATAACCAATAATCTAAAAAAACAGACGTTTTCATTCGTATTTATTATTTAAATGGAGTTTTACATCATTGTTCCAGAAACAATAAACTATACCTAATTATTTAAATATGTGTTTCGGATTATACAATCCATAATTCAATGTTGTTATTAAACGTACAGTGCAACCGACCCTGGTGCTGTTCGTTCAATATATTGTTTATCTCCTATAAAAGCACCGACAAACTATTCAATTTTGTTATTAATAGTTTTCAGGAAATTCAATTACAAGCGCACTCTATACCCATAATTGTTGGGACAAAATTTCATAACATGGTACTAACTAAGTTATATACAATTAATATATATATTTTCTATAAAATGGTAACATAAATAATTAAAATATGTTTTTTTTTTTTTTTTTTTTAACTTACCTATTACTATAAGCGAATTTGAAAAATTAGGCCAAGAGAAAAAAAAATCGGGAATTCGCTGTCAGCCTTTTTTTTGCTCATTCGTGATCCGATTTTCACAAAGATCGCCATCGATTTTGACCGCCCGATTTTCACAAATGAGCTACAAAAAAAAAGTCGCCAACGAAAAATATCCGGTATTATTTATTATACTTGTAACTTTCATAGTAATAAAAAACAAAAAAAGGGGTCACAATTTTTAAAATTTAGATTAAACCTTGCGCGGACCCCTGACGTGGTTCAGGGACCCTCGAATCAATTTTTATTTTCCACGGATCCCAGGTACCCCCTGGGGGTCTGTACGGACCACTTTGGGAACCACTGGTCTAAATAAAGTAATTTGAAAAACAAAATGGTTTTTATTTACTAATTATGTTTTTCCCTTTGAATGTATGAATCAATTTATAACTAACTAATTATCACGCTGTCTGCCCGAAGGGGTAGGGGGGTAGGCATAAATAATGGACCGCCACTGATCTTTCCTGACATGCTTCTCTCATTTCCTCAACATTCATACATCATGCCATACACGCACGTCGATTATTGGATAGTGTCGTGGCAGACGGTCTGATCCAGAGATGGCGGCCAGAGACAGTAAAAAATTTCATGGAGGAAGCTAAGATACACCAAGGAATTGTTATTATCTGTATCTGTTCAATTACGGATTTTTTTTATTAGAAATCCCCATTTAAAATAATAAAATGCTAGTAGTAAGAAGATAGGTAATTTTGGTTCATTGACAAAATTTCTATTATTTTAGAGCATAATTATAGCACAACATTGTTTCATCGAAGTGGAGATAAATTATTATCTCTCTTTGTAACAAAATTAGGTCACATAGTGTGCATGTCAAGATACTTGTGATGTACATCATATTATATTTGCGATAAAATTGATAATTCCTGCAATAGATACTTTCATTATGAACAAATAAACTGCCTTTCAAAATAAGCTTCTATTGAAGAGTACAAATTTAAAAGATAAATAATAAATTGTGCATAGAAGAAGGGCCGAATTATGTCGGCAATTAAAAATATGAAGTTTTATTTGTCTTTTTTTATATACTTTGTATATACAACACTATTAAAATTACATATCAGACATATTTCGGACAACCAGTCCTTCCTAAGTGATACATATTATAAAGATACATATTTAAAATATTATAAAATTGTTAACAAATGACAGATGTCATGTATATAAAAAAATAAAAAGACAAATAAAACATTTGCAAAACAAAGTATGGCGAACATTGAAGAAAATATATAGAAGTGTTGTGATATTACAAATGACGTTTTTATTTTTTAAAGAGTGAATCCACAGCACAAAGTGATGGCGAATATAGAAGAAAAGATAAAGTATTTTAAATGGGCCGATTTCAAGATTAATTTCAACTAGCTACAATAAAGCAAATCCCTTGCTGCTATGTGAATTACATTCATAGCGATGTAATTCAAATACTTTTCATTGTGATTTTTGCACATTTATTGAACTTAATTAATTTTGAGTATTCATTTTAACTTAATGAATAACTGAATTTAAAATTCAACAAATAAGTTAACACAACATTTATTTTTTAAGGATTAATTAAATCTCAATAGAGACGAAGATGTAAATTATTTGAAAACAGAATATGGTAGTCGAGGCGTTTACAGGACTTATGACCTGTCATTGGTTGGGTTAAGCGATCACTTTATGTTTAACAACATTCACCATTTCGCCCTTTTTTGGAACTTGTACATATGTTAATATTTTTAAATAACTTCACTGTTGGTAGGGACATCTATACTAGCGCCATCTATTAAGATAATTTGTAAGCATTAAGCAGAAATTATATAAATACAATGTGAAAGACTTTTACGCAATTATCACATTGCTAGATAACGCCTGGAGTGAACATTTATTGATTTTGAGGCGTTACAAAGTTCGCCGGGTCAGCTAGTATTAAATACATAAAAGTGGAATAATAACAGTGTTGTCAATTAAATTCTAAGGTCAATTCTCAATTTATTGGCGCTTTTATGTCTCAGTAGTGGAACAGTTCTATAGTTTAGGTGTATACATATACGCGTTAATATGAATAAACCATAGTCCGGACATATTAATCCCGGCTACGGGAAGACTATTGTTCCCAGCTTGAAACAATTACGCAGTCTAGTACCGGGAAAGGAGATAACCATTATCAATCCTTCCCCGGCCCTAATCTTCTGTTATCCGGGCATCAGTCAACACGCGGCAAATGCACGGGCGATGGGCCTCTTATCTCGCCATTACACTTTCATTATTCTGTAATAAAGGGAAGTAAACATTCGATATCACGCGTGTGTGGATACATCTCCACGCGAGAGGTGAAAAACTATAATTCCAAATTGCTATAATTTTGCGTTGGTGCGGGTAACAAAGTGAATCGAGCTTTCAAAATAGTTATTGGAAACAAGAATTTATCAATGAAAGCGAAAACGACCGTTCACAATGGAGTTCTGGTCCCAACCCTAATATATGGAAGCGAAGCATGGAACTGGCAGAAGAAGGATGAGAGCAGAATAAATGCGGTAGAGATGAGATCCCTAAGACGTATGTATGGTAGAACGATATACGATAGAATCTGAAATGCTGATAAAAGAAAGGAATGTAGACCGGAAGAAGGTTTTATGAAAAAAAATTATGAAAGGATCGCTGCGCTGAATCGGACATAGGGAGCGCATGGATGGAGAAGGAATGGTTAAGAAAGTATACGTAAATGATGTAAATGGAGTACCGAATCGAGGCAGACCGAGGAAAACATGGCATGACCAAATTAATCAAATTTTAAAGGTTGGTCATGTTAGAAGACGGAAGAATCAACGTGCGTGTATGACTCGCTGTATAAATGTGGAGGAAGCTAGAGAGGTGTGCCAGGATAGAGAAGTGTGGCGGTCCATTCTCTCTGCCTACCCCTTCGGGGAAACGGCGTATTGGTTTGTTGTCATTGTTGCTATAATTTTGTACAATTGTTTACCATTTGATCATATTTAATTGCTTTAAAATATACTGATTATTATATTTTGGTGTATACAACTGGTATTTAGAACCCAATTACTGTATGCATTTTTTTTAGCTATCGATGATTCTCGTGACATGTGATAGATAGCTATTGTATCGTCATTTTTATTATCACGTGAATTCTACCAGAATATAGACAGCGTGATTTTTCATACTCTCATCGCCGGGATTCGAATCCGGAACCTTCAGTGTGGCAGTCGTAACTGTTGTCACTTTGCCGAAAAGGCCGCCTTCTTCCCGGCACTGCTGGATTAGACCGCTCCCATTTTTCTCCACTCGTCCCTGTTTTGTCCCTTCCACATCCAGGTTGTCCCAACTATTCAGGTAATGTCATCATTACAACTTTCAGGTGGCCTCCCGACACTCATTTTCTTTGTCCATGGCGTTTGTCTATATTACTTGCCTATTGCCACGTAAAATAAGCTGTACCATCCATATATGCCAAAAATGATTAATACTCGTATATACCTATATATAAATATAAATCTCGGTAAATCCAATTAAAAAGCAGCTTTTATATAATAATTTTTTTAAATCTTATTTTCCGTTGTAATAATATAGTTTTATGATAATTGTAGTTTTATGATAACCAATATCTTTTGACGAACTTTGAGATTTATTTAGAGTAAATTTGTATTTTATTTATTTATTTAGCTTAAATTTCTTACTAACTAACTAACCCGTCTTCCCAAAGGGGTCGGCAAAAATAACGGACTGCCACACATAGTATAGTAAAACAGGCCATATGTAACATTCAACCATTCTTTGTCGAAGTTTCAGGTTTAGATTATCGTTGCAAAATAAGATTCTAATTTTCATAAACGCAGCTCGTGCAACTTCAATTGGATTTTATTTCAATATCCGGATAATGCCCTTTTGTAATAATGCAGCCAATGTTTTATAATTTTGTGGCGATGAGGTTCGCAACCCACCGAACCGCGTCTCCCGTGGGACGAAAAGAGAAGGATGGAGTGCCGCATCGGTTAAAGTGTGACAGTCCATTCCTTCTGCCTACCCTTTCGGGGAGACAGCGTGATGGTTAGTTAGTTAGTTAGTTAAAAATCAAATCGTTTTGGCTTTTCACGTTAGACTTATTTATTCATCAGAAGAAACATTTACGAATATGTTATCAAAATTTTATCTCCACCTCATTCTTTATTCTTTCACCGCCCCCTATTTAATTCAACGCCCTCTTATCGCTCTTGAGGTTGCTACCGCCCCCTGAATTCTTTTAGCGCCCAAAAGTGGGCGGTATCACTCAATTTGGGAATCTATGATTTAGAGAGAATGAGACACAAATAATCTATTTGTTGAGGACCTTATCTAGTATAATAAAATACATTTTGTGTAAATAGCGTATATCACTAAATGATGGTGTTAGAATTACAATAACCCGGTTGTGTTATGAGTAATAGCTATCCTATAATTGATAATTGTTAAATAATATATAACTAACTAACCACCACACCGTCTCTCCGAAGGGGTAGGCAGAAATAATAAACTGACACACTTTTCTTTTCTGACATGCTTCTTTCGATTCCTCAACATTTATATATCGTGTCATGCAAGCACGTCGATTTCTCCGACTCCTCACGTGGCCGACATTCAATATTTAATTTATTTGATCGTTCAACGTTTTCCTCGGTCTTTTTCTATTTCAAGGTCCATATATTTACATTATTTTATTCATAACACTTTCATTCGTACCCCATTCACTTCTTATATAATATTTTCATTCGACACTAAATTATACATAGTTTTTCACACATTCGTCTAAGAGATCTCATTTCTACTACATATATTCTACTTTAATCTTTCTTTTGCCAGTTTCATGCTTTGCTTCCATACGTAAAGTTCGTATATTATGTAACTTTAGCGTTTTGGACAACCTTTTGCTTGTGATGACAACTTTACGTGCATTATTCACTTGGTTACCTGCCCCAAACCTTATTTGAATATCCTTCTAACCTCGCCCATTCTTTGTCAACATAATATGTTACCTAAATAGAGATTTATTGAATCAGAGACGAAATGTGTGGGAAATTCGAGTACGATAGAGTGTCGAATGAAAATATAAGAATTGAATGCAGTGCGAATGTAAGTATTAAGAAGAAAATAGTAAAAGGATCAGATAAGATTGTTTGGACACATGGAATGAATGAACGAAGAAAGAATGGTAAAAAAATACATGTTTATATGTAAACGAAGTAAACGGAGCCTGAAATAGAGGAAGACCGAGGAAAACGAGGCACGATCAATTACTGCGAATATCGAATGTCAGCCACGTGAGGAGTTGGAGAAATCGACGTGCGTGCATGACACGATGTATGAATGTTTAAGACGCAAAAAAAGTATATCGGGAAATACAATTGTGGCGGTCTTTAACTTTCTGCCTACCCCTTCGAAGAGACGACATGATGGTTATTTAGTAAGTTATTTTAAGACATCTGAACACTGAAATTTCATTAATATACTATAAACTCTTATAAATTAATATACAGATCTTATAAATTATTGTACAGTACCAGAAAAAAAAGTATACACTAACTAAGCAAAACTGCATACTATTACTGATTTTTTATTACACTGATAAAGGGCTTCAGTGTCCCGAAACATGTTTGTAATTACATTTAATTTTTGTAAAAAATAAAGCGTTGTTACAAATAAAGAAAAAAATTATGAATTCGCAAAACGAAGTAATGTTAAATATAGAAAAAAATTAATGTCATAGTGCATACACCAGGCATCCAGGTAAACTGTTCTATTGTAGCTTTTACTCAAGCAATATTTAAACAGGTGCTTATTAAAAAGCATAATTAATGCGGTATAAAAACAAAAACAATATTGTTTTGTCTCTTTTTCATCGCAATTAGTTAGTAAATTGAGTTGGCAGACGGTAGACCCAACAGCGTGGTCGGAGGTAAACGGATTACAGAATCTTCCCGAGCATCCAGCCCCGAGAAACGATTGATAAAGGAGCACCCATTCCAAGATGAAAGATCACAGGAATGTTTTGTAGGGCAACTCACGCCGCTCCTGAAGGACCTTCATTGGCTTAAAATCCGAGAGCGAGTAAAATATAAATTGTGTTTGACAGTGTTTAAGGCTCGACACCAGAGAGCACCAGCGTGTATATCGGACCTCTGCGTGACACCCATGCCAACGGAAAGGCAACGTTCACTCCGATCAGTAGAAACATATGCAAACAACATAGCGATCCAGTCAGAGCCAATAAAGCATGTTTCTATGATCGTGCTTTCAGCGTTGCAGGTCCGTTGGCGTGGAATAGCCTCCATGTTAGTATTAAGTATGAGGATAGTGTCGTTAAATTTAAGAAACTTCTGAAGACTGCACTGTTCGGTCAGTCAATTCCTAGTGCGTCCTTGGAATAATTGATTTTACAAAACGGCGCACTTAAAATACAAATCATCATCATAATAATAATAATTGATCTCAAGACGACGGAGTCTAAGTGCGAAGGTTCCCAGCTTGCAACAAGAAATAACAGAATACAAAAGCCAACGTCCGATGGTTGCCACATTTTTACTTTTTATTCTACAATAAATGCAATATCACAAATCGGTTGTTTCTAATTCAAATCTAAACTTCGAGGAAGCGAGAGATATGTGTCAGGAAAGAACACTGTGGCTGTGCATTATTTCTGCCTACCCCTTCAGTTAAATTGGATAGTAAGTAAGTTAGTATTGTGAAATTTTTTTTTTAAAAAGTTATTTTTGGATATTATATTATTAAAGTTTTTGGGATAAATTTTAACCTAATTTCACTTATTTTAACAATCAATTATGTACTCGTAATTAATACGAATGTTATTGAACGCTATGGCATTATTAACACTGCGGAATTCCATAGTAATATACTTAGGAAATTGAAAATAATCTAAGATGGAGGTATCCTCTGAAACATGTCGTGTTTTTATGTACATTTTTTAAATATTTTGTTGATTAAACATAGTTATTTTCAATTTCCTAAGTATAATACGAATGTTTATATGAAAAATAAGTTTTATGATAATTGTCGGAGATATCTTCGTCAGCTTGTCTCCATCCACTGCTGGGCCTCTCCACCACCACGCCATCCCTCTCTGTCTCTCGTCAGTGTTCTCCCGGTCCTTCTCACGTTTCATACAATATCATCACTCCACCTGGTGGTAGGCTGTCTCCCGACACTTCTTCAGGTCAACCTTAGCCTCCATCCAGTAACAGTCAGAGATATTTATCATGAACAAAAATACCAACTTCCTACAGCACGGCCGAGTTTTCGAAATATCCCATGATTACGCTGAAGAAATATGCTTACAAAACAGATACTATATTTATATGAATTAAAATTATTATAATCGAAAAACAAAATAAGATTTGATAATTACTACGAATGAAAACATCTGCTTTCTAGAAGTTTTGTTATAATTTATGTCAATTACATATTTTGCGGGTTTAAGGCATCTGATATTGCCATGGGCAGGTAAAACACGTCATCGCATTAATTATAATAAAACTTATAGAAAAAAACCGTCTTAATTCGTATTTATTCATTTTTTAATATGCAGTTTTTCATCATTGGTAGCATTCTATGATAATATTCAAATATTATCATCAAATACTAAAAGGCGGCCACATTCGAAATCGGAATCGACGAGCGTGCATGTTACGATGTATGAATGTAGAGGATACTAGAGAGGTATGTGAGGATAGAGTAATATGGCGGTCTATCCTTTCTGCCTACCCCTCGGAGAATTGACGTGATGGTTAGTTATTAGGTTAGTTACATCATCGTTTAATAAACAATAAATCAATTATGTATATCTTGTGAATGTGGTGCGAATGAAAGTGTTATGAACAAAATAAATATCGGGTCAATAAGATGGTTTGGACACGTGGAAAGAATGAGTGAAGACATAGTGGTAAAGATGGTATATGTAAACGGCGTGAACGGAGCTAGACATAGAGGAAGGCCGAGGAAAACGTGGCACGATCAAATCAATCAAATATTGAATGTCGGTCACGTGAGGAGTCGGAGAAATGACGTGCGTGCATGACAAGATGTATGAATGTAGAGGAAGCGAGAGAAGTATGTCAGAACAGAACAGTGTGGCGTCCCATTCTTTTTTTTTTTTTTTTTTACGTATACAACAGGTTGCTTGAACCCAATTACAGTATACATTTTTTTTTTAAGCTGATATATTGATTCTCGTGACATGTGACAGGTAGCCAATCTATCGCCATTTTATTGTCACGTGAATACTACGCCAGACCAAAGACAATGTGACAATCACACTGCCATCGCCGGGAATCGAACCCAGAACCTTCGGAATGGGAATCAGAGCTCTTACCACTCTGCCACGAAGGTCGTTCTGCCTACCCCTCCGGGGAGACGGCGTGATGGTAAGTTAGTTAGTTAGTTAGTATATCTTGTTCGAACCGCGTTTCAACACTTGCATCATATTAATTGGGAAAAATCACAAATTTAACTTAATGTACAATAATGTTAGTAAATGTATTATTATATATAAGGAAAACTTTGTTTTATGTGTACCTTTGGCACGGTCAGATTTAGCTCTGAAGAAACGTCAGACCCAGAAGTGGAAGAGGAATATTTATAAAAACCAGTCACGCTTCTATTCTAGCGAAAAACACGCAATTAAAATCTCTTCTAACGCCATTATTATATAGTGGAACTAAAGAAGACCCCTTCTACGCCCCGCATACAAATCAACCTGGTCTTTATATTCGGTCCTATTTCTCTACTCACTACATCGCTTCACGGCAGAACTTCAGGATAATTTCTTCGAAGGAATGCTTTGAATCGTTAAAAAAATCTGGGAATAAATTATATTATATTATGATAATTATTCAACTCATATTAACGTAAGATCTGCTTTGAATTTAATAACAAGCAAAGGTGAAAAGTATGAAGAAACTTCAACATTAAATAGCATTCATATAGATACATTTTATGTCAATTCTTATTGTGTGTTTAAACAATCTGTGGCATCAACAAAAAATAAACTTCCTATCTTCGCCATAACTTTGAGTTTTAGATGTTTAATGTTTCTTTTTTTTAAATATACTTTGTAAACAACATACAATTAAAAAAATATATAAAAACTAAATATCAAACGTGTTTCGGACTAACCAAACCTTCATCAGTGATATTATATAAATATTTAAAATATTATAAAATTGTTTACAAATATGGTCAGTTTTGACAGATGTTATAATGATTAATTTTGGAACGTTGATGCTTTTGTTATAACAAATATTATCTACAAATTCAAAATTTAAAATAATAATTTAAAGTTCTTATTGGGGTTCAGGTATTAATTGACAACAAAGGAAATAAATCAAAGATTGGACTTAACGTTAACTTTATTTGATTATTAATAATATTTTTTAAATTTTAATTGTTCAAAGTTATATTACTATTATTAACATTTATTAAATGAATGATCTTTTTCAATAAGATGGTTTGCAAATTCAGAAAAGTTATTATCAGAGAAACATCTTACAATTAAGCGGGTCAACATGGAATGGAAAGCTGAATGTTTATGTTATTGAATGTGTTAAAATTGTTTACAAATATGTGCCATATTTGTAAATAATTGTACAATACTTATAAAATATCATTGATGAAGGGCTGGTTAATCCGAAACATGTTTGATATGAATTTTTTTAACAAATGTGAGTGTTTTATACAAAGCATATACAGGGGTCGGCACTCGAAGTGTTACCAATTAAAATTTCTGTAATTTTGTCAATTTTGATTTTTTTAATTTAAAAACTTCAGTGTATCATAAAAACATTTCAAATTTTTAAAATAATATGTTATTGTTCGATGTAACCACCTTTAGCGCGGATAATAGCATCGGGTCTCTCCAAGAAGGCTTTACACGTTGCACGAATGTGGGCTGATGGTATTTTGTCCCATTCTCGGCGAAGAGCAATCTTTAAGGCGTTAACCGTCTCATGTTTTTTTGCTGATACTTTGGACTCTAGAATGCACTATATGGAAAAGTCCATTGGGTTTAAGTCCGGGAAATATGGAGGCTACTGTTGTGCTGAAATGAAGCTGGAATTTTTTTCTAGTAAAAAACGTTGGGTTTCGCGGGCTTTATGGGATGGTGCCGAGTCTTGTTGAAACGTCCAATAGTTTCTACTAATTTTTAACGTGCCCAAGGTAACAACGCATCATTTATATTTTCACGGTAGATTTGTTGATTTACATTTACGCCCTGTTCAATGAAAACGAGTGGTGAGCGTCCTGTGGCAGTTACCGCGGCCCAAACCATCACTGATGCAGGCGCTTGCTTTTGCAGAGCAATTCGAGGGTCCAAATTGTCTCTTGATTTTTACTGTAATCATACACGATCGTTTTGTTTGTTAACATATTTCTGAACCGTAAAAAAAATCATCAAAAAAGCCCAAATTTTCTAGCTCGCCACCAACGTGCAAGTGTTTTAACACCTTTGCTCTTGCTAGGCGAACTGCCTTTTGTGCAGACGTTAAATCTTGCACTTTTTGTATGTTGTAGGGCTTCAATCGTTGTTTGTTTTTTAATTATGCGCCATGCTACGATCACACACATTGAGATTTTTTGCCAATTGAACTGCGCTTGTCTTGGAATACGTTGAATTCTGGCCTTCACCTTTCGAACCATTTCTGTCGATGTTGCAGTTTTTCGATGTCCACTCCCATGACGTTTTTTTATGCTACCAGTATCATTGTAACGTGAAATGGTCAGATACACAAACATTTTGTTCACATGTAAATGTCGTAGCTCATTAACGATGGCTGGTTGCAATTTCCCAGCCAAATACAGAGCAATAACACTGTTGAGTTTGAATTCCATTTCGATAACTTTTTTTAACTGTAACATAAAACAATATGCTTCCGTAGAATTGTTAACAATATAACAGACTATCACGTGTCAAAACATGAGTGCACTGTAAGCCGTTTGGTTACTACAGCAGCGTGAAGTTGGCAACACTTCGAGCGCCTACCCCTGTATATAAAAAATAAACGTTAAATTATTTATTTTTATATATTTTCGTAGGCGAAGGCCACCTAAGAGATGGGGAGATACTCGGACCTCATTAGACTGTGTATCAGCAGCACTGCTGGTCCTTGAAAGGAAAGTGTTGATAAAAAACCTTTGGGCCTCTCTGTGAAGGTGGAGTCCATATTAATTTTTAACTAGTTGCTACTAGTTAAAAATTAATCTGTAAAATCGTTATCAGCAATAAGTTTTAACTTTATTATGATAAAAAAAAATTCATAATAAACAATACCAAATTGTTCTCCTATCGGTTTCTACACTACTGTCATACAACAATAATCAGAACAAAATTCATAATAATTCTGAACGTTTTCAGGCATGTGCATCGAGTGCATTTCGAATTACTTTAGGAGAGAATCGAACTATTCCCCTCTAGCTCTCTTGTATTCAAAATATTATCGTACTCTTTCTTGATGGCATACGGATTTTTACCTATTTATTTTATGATAATACCAAATATTACCTATTTTAATAATGTTATCATAACATTTCTTTAAACGATTTTTTCAAATATAAAAACCGAAATCTATTCGATATGATTCTTCTAATGGAGTAGGTACAACATAATACAAACTAAAAAAACTATCATGAAATCATTGACAAAATAAGTTGTCAACGTTTTCATTCACCAGATTCACACTGAAATAAGAAAATTTTACAATCTTTAAAAAAATTGTTTTGACCTATATTTATGCGAGAGATCTGAATTGTGTTTTGTACCGTATTAATTGTGCTTTCGCGCTTTTTTTGCCACGCCATATATAAAAGCGTTGTAATGAAAATGTGGTTCCTATTCAAACCCATTTCCATTATTAAAAAAATTATACTTGAACCCTCCCGTCTTTTATTAAAAGAGGGTCGCACATTTTTGAACCCCGTGTGAACGAGACAATTGTGTTTTGTGTAAAGAATATCCGCGTATAATATTTTACTTATGTTTATCTACTTTTATATGTATGTACAAGTGCGTTGCTCGCTAATTGTTACTCTTGTTTATATTGCTCATCTCTAGTACAATTATTTATTATACCTTCCTTATTTAATACTAACTAACTAACTAACCATCACGCTGTTTCCCCGAAAGGATAGGCAGAGAGGATAAATGCCAAATTGTTCTATCCTGGCATAATTCTCACGCCTTTTCTATATTTACACATCGTGATATGCACGCTCGTCGATTGTTCCTACTTCTAACATGGCCGCCTTTCAGTAATTGATTAATTTGGTCATGCCATGTCTTCCTTGGCCTTTCTCGACTTGTTTTCCCATTCACACTACTTGTTTATATCTTTTTAACCATTCTTTCCTCTTCCATTCGTTCCATATGTCCAAACCATCTTAGTGACCCTTTCTTATTTTTATTTATCACGCATTCTTCCGCCTTACATTTCTTTCTTACTTCATCGTTAAATATTCTATCATACATTGTTTTTCCGCATATTCTTTTTAGTAGCCTCATTTCTACGTCATTTATCCTAGTTTCATCCTTCTTCTGCAAACTCCAAGTTTCACTTCCATGCATAAGGGTCGGGATTAGAACTCCATTGTAAACTGCTATCTTTGCTTCAGTCGATATATTCCTTAGTTAATGATTTAATTACCTAACTTAACTTGTCTTAGGCTTAATTTTTACTGTTACTGTATTGAAATATTCTTAGATTTATCTTAATTATCTGTACCAACAAAATTTTTTATATAATCAATACCGTCAATATCAAAATTAATTAATAAATGATGTGAAATATGTTGGATTGACAAAAATGAAAAATGGACAAGAAGACTGCTGACTTAGAGACCGTGTACGGCAAAGAGAAGTGCTGGACGACCGCAACCATGGTGGAAGGATGATTTGAACAGACAGGTCGGAATAACCTGGATGCAGTCTGCACAAGACAGAGTGACATGGAAGCAAATAGAGGGGGCCTTTATCCAGGAGTGGACGGGAATAGGCTGAGGAAGAAGAAGAATTACAGATCGATTACAGACAAGGAGGGACGGGTGCACCCTTACCCATTTCTTTAGACCTATCAGGGGATTCTTTGAGATTTTCGTCATCTTGGAGGCTATCCATGTTCCGAATGGTTATCTTCGACTGTGTCAGCACAGACTGTTTTATCTCCCAGCATGCAGAACCAACCTGCCTTTGGTGATGCCGGTGGGGAGAGCAATCATATTGCTGAACATGATCGCTTTGGAGATCGATGTCTTTCACATTCGTGAAAGTACGTTCAGAAGACAAATATTCTTGACTTTGGAGAGTATCTTGTATTCCTAATGTCGAACGATCTCTCATGCGTTCCTAGTATTATTTATTTATTATATTTTACTTGTTCTCAATAGATGTCTTAAACTATAATTTTTGTAATTTGTAAGTTTGTAATATCATTTGAGAAAATGAACTGATTTGATTTGATTTGAACAAAAAAAAGAGGAAGAAGAAGAAACATTCTGTCCTGGGCAGATTTATCTGGGTTGTGATCCAGGGGACAGAGGACACTGAGCTCCGGATCCAAGGGACTTGAGTTTCATCTTGGTCATGCTATTCCTGAATTATAATTAGGTAAGCCCAGATAATAATTTGAAAAACGTTTCAAAAAATCCGTTACTACGTGTCTCATAGATTTTCGATTACGTTTTTTCGCATTAATCCTGCTTGTTAATGTCACTCCATGTGTAACTGGTCGCATCAATTTCCAGTGGCGTCCTGTCGATACCAGTTACGCTTCAAAACGTTACAAATCGACAGATCGAATTATTATTATTATTATTATTATTTTATTTTATTTTATTATTTTGATAAATTTCATTTTTAACAATTAAAAAAAAATACAAATAACACATTAAATAATATTGAGCCAATAATTGTAGGTCCTCACCAAAAATAAGTACTTCTGTTCTTGGTGAGGGATATCACTACATACAAATATACATATAATATAAGAAAGTTTACAATACAAGGTTAAAGTATTAGGTACTACATACTAACCAATACAAAAACATAATAAAGTATAAAATATTACACATTAATTACAATAAATACTGTAAGGATGTTAGCTCATACTCTATATAATAAATTTAGTTTCATTTTAAATTTACTTTATTTTTTTATTTATTTTTAATTCCTCAGGGAGAAGGTTGTAATTCTTTATTACCAGGTAAATGTGGCAATTTAGGTAAAACTTTGTGTTAGCTTTTGAGATATAGATGTTATTTGGATATCTCAAGGATGAATAAGCGATGGAAATGTTTTTTTTTTTAAATGAATGTATTATCGAGAATTTATTATTTGATTATTTAAAAATTATTTAAAATAACGTGACTTTATTTTAAAGCAGCTTATTACATGTTCAACAGATGTAGTTATTTATACAGACATTTACATGACCGAAGGAAAGACGTGGGCAGCGTTAGACTAGCAATTGATAGGAATCAGACCTTAAGGGTGAAAGTTCAGGGCTCAGGATAGGGTTGGCTCGAGAAACTTTTTGGAGGCAACCGAGGTCCACCCAGAACTGTAGAGCC
Organism: Lepidostoma basale; assembly: GCA_022606425.2. Classification (NCBI taxonomy): domain Eukaryota; kingdom Metazoa; phylum Arthropoda; class Insecta; order Trichoptera; family Lepidostomatidae; genus Lepidostoma; species Lepidostoma basale. The sequence continues at coordinate 784,791 of JAHDVF020000418.1, forward strand.
AAAGAAAATATGTATCTTCTTCTTTTTATTCAAGTGCCCTGTCGGGTCCCCCCAACGTTGGCGATCACCTCGGCGAACCTGTCCCTGGATGCCATTCCCTCATGTTTCGCAGCCAGGACATTTGTCTCCTACCGGGCTCTCGGCGTCCCTCAATGTTCCCCTCCAATATCACTTGGAGAAGGTGGTACTTTTCCTCACGCATGACCCAGATGTGAAATTTTCCGAACCTTGATAGTTGATAACAGTTCCCTGTCAACTCTAGCTCGCCTCAGGTATTGGTAACCATGTCTGTGCAGGGAACTCTGAGCATTCGGCGAAAAGGTGTATAAGTAGTTTTTTTTATCCAAACGTTACTTTCAAATCTTGTATCGAAGACTGATGGATTCATAAATTCATCCACTGATGGATTCATAAATTCAGGGTTTTATTGATAAATTAGATCCACATTGTTTTTTTTTGCTGCTACTGAGAACATATACACGGCGTTATAGACAATCATGTTCTTCTCTCGGCCTTTTCCTATTTATTTGAGGTTGGCTACTTTCTTGACAGTATAGTCTAAAGTTCGCCTCATCACGTATCTTATATAAAACTTTTTTGCTTTATATTATTACTTTTAAATTCTAATTTAAATTTTAACATATTCCTGATTTTCATGTACAAAACGGTTATAAGACCGACATCACGTAAGTAGCCCTTATCTGGGATTGTTGAACCACTTAACGTCCAACGATACAAAAATTACAACTCCTGCCAAACATGACTATCCAATATTAGTTGGGTACACCTTCATGAACCAGGATCATAAAAGTACATTTAGAATCGGGTATCTCAACTTACTTACTTACTTCCTATGGCCATACAACTCTTGAAGAGTTTTAGCCTCCTTGATGATTTTCCGCCAAGCTCCTCGATCTTGCGCCTTTTGATCCCAGCGCGCTGCAGCGGTCCAATTCGCCCAACTTAGCCAGATCAGCCAGAACATTGTCTATTAGGCGCTGCCTAGGCTTTTCTAGAGTTCTTACTCCAGTCGATCTAGACGCGTACAGGATCTTGATTGCTCTAGTCTCTTCGGCGTGCCCAATCCATCCTTATCCATGGAATCTCAACGAAACACGAATATTCTCCATCACAGAAATACTCCTGACAACACTGGTCAAACCCTCCCATAAATTGACAACCCATAATTGTTCTATGTTTCAATCAGGCAGAGGAATAGCCACAAAAGCTAAATCTTAAATATCTAAATATCCATGTTGAAATCATGGAGAATAATTTTTTTATTGCGAAATCCGTGTATCGCAGAGGAAACATAAAAGAGCCATGCTACACGTAAGACTCTCAGACCGGATAAGAAATACTGAAATACTTAGATGGTTGGGAGTAACAGATGTCGTCGCAAGAGTAGCGAAGCTTAAACGGTCATTTGCGGGACATGTTGCCAGATTGGTAGACGATAGATGGACCAGAAGGGTGGTAGAGTGGAAACCCCGCGAAGACAAACAAAACAGAGGGAGACTCCCCACACGATGGTCCGATGACATTACAAGAATTGCTGGCGATTGGATGCAAAAGGCACATGACAGGGATACGTGGAGAAGTAAGGGGGAGGCCTATGTCCAGTAGTGGACGACAACGGCTGTCTAAGTAAAGTAAGTAAGTAAGAAATGAAGACATTCGTTGTTAAGATATATACATTTCTTTACTTTGATAATGCGAATTTAATGAACTAATCGCCATCTGTGCAATCAACCAGAATTAAATAATTCTCCTTTGTAAACAAATGCCTAGCTCTCGGCCACTCGGGTCTGTCTTTGTTCTTCGAAGAAGACTAATCAATGTCGAAACAGCGAACGGAATGCGTCCTACTAAGTATAATATACATATACTTAATATACACGGCTCGAGCCATGACGCAGTGGAGAGACAATATTGGATGATGCTATTTTGAACGTTATTACTTTTGATTGGAATTGATTGGCGATAAACAGTTAACAGGGAATTGGAGTTCACAGCCAATGATTGTTCGTGATTGTTTAGAAAAATGAAACAATTCGTTACATGTAAAAATATTTTTAAATCAAGTCTTTTCAGGCCTCCGTGACATTGGATATCACTTAGGATAAAGCCTCTTCATGTTCAACATCGCGATATAATTCCTCCAGAGTAATCGAGCCAGCTCATTCTGTAGTGTTTTCTATCTAATTGTTATATTTGACCTTTTAGTATAAGATTAGATCGGAAGCAGCTTTTAATCTGACATTAGAATTGCACTCCTTGTCTATCCTGGATATTTGAAGCATTCTTCAATGTGTCTAATTGAAGATGTTATATAAGGGTCAACATTTTCACTCCAATTCAAATCAATGACCATGTCCTATGTGACTATCCTTAATGTCAAAGTTTTAGATATAAAAATAAAAATTCTTTACTGTACATTCGCACGCTTAATAGTAAACTGACCGATTATGGTTTAGGTCATAATTGAGTTAACATTAGACAGAGGCTTGTGTTAACGCTATCCATCGTTTCGTATTAAAATTAAATCAAAATTCCGCCAATTGACCTCCATTACACTATATCGGTCTTTTTCATTCGTACGTGTTTTTCGACTGTTTTTGTTGAAACACCGACTTACTCGTATGTCAGATTGAGCAAAACTTGCTTTTTTGAGTTAAGCCAGTGTTATATTAAACGTGCGCATTATTTAGTTTAATTCGACATTTTTATGGCTTTGAACGGTTTCGGCTGCTCGCCATAATGCCAAAAGCTTTAAACTTTAGTGGAATTAACCTAAATACTCGTATATACAATACAATAAAAAAATGATTAATGAATTTTAATTTTTTGAATTATTTACAATTCACTTCTATTTCAAATTAAATTTCAAATTTTAGATTTGAAATTAAATGTTTTTGCAAAAGATGTCTTCCTTAAGTCATATACCACATTTACTATCCATACACAGCAGTTTTATAACAACCTCCAGGAAATAGACAAGTCGTTGAACTGTTTTAGTGTTTTCTGGTAGGGTAGGAAGTTTTAATTAAACTAACTTCAAAGGAAAAAGCGCATTTAAAGCGCGTATATTTGAATGATGAAGTGTCTGACGGATGAATGTGCGAAATTTCGATTTGGTACCTTTACAAAAGTGTTTTCAGCCGTCCCTGCTTCTAGTTTTTCTTTTGGATTCTCTCCCATTGTGTCGTCGGGTACTCTGCGTTCCATTGACAACTCTGTTAGCAGATGATCAATGGCTTCCTTCATACACGCCCCCCTCTCTTCTCTCCTCCATCCAACAAATCCATACCGTTGATGTACGTAGAATCCTTAACATACCAACTTTAACTGAAATAACATGAATCACATTTTAAACCAAAATACACATTTGAAATTATGCAAATTTTTGGGAATACAAAAACATTATTTATTAAAAAAAAAGCAAATGACGGTGTTATGAACAAAATAATGAAAGGATCATTAAGATAGTTTGGACATATGGAAAGAATGAATGGTAAAAAAAATATATGTGAGCGATGTAAATGGAACCAGAAATAGAGGAAGACCGAGGAAAAGTGGCACGATCAAATAAATCAAATGTAGAATATCGGCCATGTGTGGAGTCAGAGAAATCATGACACGATGTATGAATGTTGATGAGGAATCGAGAGAAATATGTCAGGAAAGAAAAGTGTGGCAGTCATCTTTCTGCCTACCCCTTCAGCGAGACGGCGTGGTGGTTAGTTAGTTTTTTTTAATTTTATTAACACCAGTAATTAAAATGCAATAAAATCAAATGAAAACATTATTGAACATCAACCGAACATTCCAATACCAATTTACGAATAGCTCAATTATACATCTATATTTTTAATAATTGCTACACCAACAAACAGGTCATTTATCACGAACATTACTCGTCATTTAAACAAGAATAACTTGAATGATTACCCTAGCACGAGTTTACGGATACGGGTTGTATCGAAACCGGTTCGCAGAGGGATTACAAATAATTATTTTTATGCATTAAGATAAAATTGACACTCTATCACACACAGATTTTCACACATTCGTCTAAGAGACTAAGATATCTGAAATTAGAATTGCAGACCTTGTCTCTCCTGGATATTTGAAGCATTCTTGAATGAGTCCACATCTAGAATGCAACTCAATGATTGAAGTTTTTATATTAGTTTTCTAATTTAAGATACAAAAAAAATTCTTTTCAGGACATTATTTAGTTTAATTCCACATAAGTTTATGGCTTCGACCGGTTTCGGCTGCTCGCCATAAAACCAGAAGCCATAAACTTATTATATAAAAACGTTCAATGCTTCGCTTCCATACATAGAGGTCGGTACAAGAACACCATTGTGAACCGCCAAAAAAACATCATAATGGAATTCAACGGTTTTAACACATTATGCTTTTTAAAAAATGTGTGTTTCATTAATCAATGGTGGTAATATAGAAAAATACAAATAACACATGAACAGCCAAAAGCCGATTAGTCGGTTTTTCGCTTTTAACCGTATACGACCAAAAACCGATTAATCGGTTTTTCTATCCTTTTGCTACTGGAAATGATTCTCACAATTACGTAAATCACTATTTGAATTTCAAATTTGAAATATTCAATTACAAGGGATATTTACTACGAATTTAAAATTTAAAAAATAAATATGCTTAAACATAAAATTTAAAATTTCGTTGGAAAATAAAGTGTTAAGTTATTTTATGAAATGAAAATTAAACGTACATATGTGTTCCTTAGAATTTCTATTGTTAAAAAAAAATGGTGAAAATTTGGAGCAAGTAGTTGAGTTCGTGTATTTAGGTAGTATGTTTACAAGAGATGGGCGAGTGGAGAGGGATATTGAAAGAAGGGTTGGGGCAGGCAACAAAGTGAATGGTGCACTTAAAGTTGTCATCGCAAACAAAAACCTATCCAAAAAAGCTAGAATGGCAGTGCACAATGGTGTTCTTCTACCGACCCTTATGTATGGAAGCGAAGCATGGAACTGGCAAAAGAAGGATGAAAGTAGAATAAATGCAGTTGAAATGAGATCTCTTAGAAGAATGTGTGGATACTCTGTGTATGATAGAGTGCCGAATGAAAATATAAGAAGTGAATGCGGTGCGAATGACGGTGTCATGAACAAAATAATGAAAGGATCATTAATATGGTTTGGACATATTGAAAGAATGAATGAAGAAAGAATGGTAAAAAAATTATATGTTAATGATGTAAATGGAACAAGAAATAGAGGAAGACGATCAAATAAATCAAATATTGAATGTCGGCCATGTGAGGAGTCAGAGAAATCGACGCGCGTGCATGACCCGATGTATGAATGTTGAGGAAGCGAGAGAAATATGTCAGGAAAGAAAAGTGTGGCAGTCCATTCTTTCTGCCTACCCCTTCGGGGAGACGGCGTGATGGTTAGTTAGTTAGTTATTTAAAAAAATACTTTAATTTTATTTTTAACCATAACAATTTTTGAATATACTAACTAACTAACTAACCATCACGCCGTCTCCCCGAAAGGGTAGGCAGAAATAATGGACTGCCACACTTTAATCACTTTAATCGATGATTTAATTTAATTTTAATAATTAATTTAATTTTAATAATTTATGACGAGTAGGTAGATTCATAATACGAATATATTCGCAATCATATTTTCATTTATGAGAAAAATAAATTTTAAAACGTGCTCTGCGAGCTGGCGCCCACTGCTTATTCAAAATATGTCTCGAAGGCATAAAATGTTGTGGTTTAACTGCTATCGCGAAGTTTTATCAATAACATTTCAATACAATTACGTGATTCCCAACACGCACGGGCAATTTTACATTCACCGCCCTGCCGGCATACTACGTGGAATACTGCTTATGTTTTAACGTCTCCCGGGACTTGCGGGTGACATGTTTGATTTTCTCATTGGGAAGATGAAAATTAAAACAGACGTTCCCCAAATTATTACAGTATTTTGACATTTATGTATCTTGGATATTGTCTTTTCGGCAGAACCACCCCGGGGGATATTGCTCCCCAAATGGTGGAAATTTATTTCTTGGATGCTGAGATATTTTTGGATGGCGAGAGGATAGTTTCTAGAAGCCAAGAAGCCCGGCTTGCGTAAGAAATTTTGAATCAAAACCCCCAAATCTAAGAAATCGTGCCCCCGCATAAACTAACAGCATCGACAAAGGGGCCATAGATTGTTTTATCTCCCACAATGCAGAACCAACCTGCCAATGGTTATGCCGTTAGGTAGAGCAATATCTTTGCTTAATCGTATCACCTCGGAGTTTGACGTATTTTGTGATAGTTTGGCTCATCTGAGGGAAGTACTATCTTTATTATAATTATTTGGTATATTTGTTTTTTTTATTTATCATGCATCTAATGTTTTTCGCTCTTTTTATTAATCTATTATGTATTACTTATTATTGTGTATCTCTAACTTGTATCTTTAGTGTATTGGAATAAAAATGTAATGCTTTAGATATGTTTAAAATAAATAAAACCTTTCAACAATGTTTCCTACAGACGTAAGAGGAATAGCCATAAGAGCTGAACCTGTAGCCGTTTTAAAGTCTCAAACTTATCCAAGTTGACTTTTTTTACTCGCATATTTGCCTCCTACGCTCCGAGTTGTGTAATCTTTCCCTCGAAGCAAGATCACATATTGTTTCTTGTTAAACCTGTAAATGTTTCTAGGGAACACCACAAGAAGATTATTTAAATAATAATATATTTTTATTATATTGTTTCATATGAATTTATTCGAATTAAAAAAACGGTGGATTCGTGGAACATAAATTAAATAGACAATATGTGCACCATCTAAAAAGAACATTTTGTGTTAAATTATTTTTCTTTTGTTTTTTTATTTTATATCATTGTATTTAATATTATTTGTTTAAGATTTATTTTGGGGGTGTTGGACGATCGAAGTGTGCGCGGGAGATACGTATTGGTGGCAATGAGGTTCGCAACCCATCTCCCCGCGTCTCCCGCGGAGCGAAAAGCGAAGGATAGAGTGCCGCATCAGTAAAAGTATGACAGTCCATTCTTTCTGCCTACCCTTTCGGAGAGACGGCGTGATGGTTAGTTAGTTAGTTAGTTTAGCTGAACCTGTGTAAGCCAGAAGAGATTTGGAGTCAAAATTTCTTACGCAAGCCGGGCTTCTGGGCTTCTATAGGAGTACCGCTACTGGTTGGGTCAGATATTTATATCTGACTACCCAGGTAGTGAAGAGTGTGAAGAGGCCAGAGGTGGTCATGTTCATAATGTAACTGAAAACTTATTTAAAAAAAATACATTTACACTTTTAGATCTAACTTTAAACTATATAATGTATTAGATATATATATTAATTTGGTTTATAGTTAAACTCCTTGTGTCTTTTGGTAAGTCACTGTAAAGTTTCAGTCCATTGTTCAATATCCTTGATTGTCCTGTATTTTTTTCGTGCATTCGATAAGTGATATGTGTCACAGGTTCTGGTCCATTGTCTGTGTACGTCTGAGTTTTTGATTATTTTGTAGTTGTTGTCTGTTGTCTCTTCCTTGATCACTCTGTGTATGATTTTCAAGGTCTCGAATTCGAATCTTTTTTTCCTTCTTTATGTATGATAGATTTAGACATAATTTCAAATTTGACCCTGATGTGAAGACGTCGAGTTTTTTCTCTCTTAGATTCAGACATCGAATGTAGCGGTCCTTTAATAATTTATTTATTTGGTCAGGCCATTCTATCCTTGGTCTTCCACGGATTCTCTTTCCACTCCAATCACTTATATACAACTTTTAAACCATTATTCTCTTATCTATTCGTTCCATATATCCAAACCATTTCAGGGATCATTTTTTAAATTTTACTTATGATACATTCATCTGCCTTACATTTGTTCCTTATTTAGTCGTTCGGTATTCTGTCATATATCGTTTTCCCGCACATTCTTCTAAGTGCACTAATTTCTATGGCATCTATAATACTTTCATTATTCTTTTGTACACATAAGGTTTCTTAAACAATTTTATTTAATAATAAACATATGGATTCGTACGCATGGATGGAGAAAGAATGGTTAAGAAAGTATACGTTAATGATGTGAATGGAGTACGGAGTCGATGCAGACCGAGGAAAACATGGCATGACCAAATTAATCAAATTTTAAAGGTGGTCATGTAAAAATTCGGAGGAATCAACGTGGGTGTATGCCTCGTTGTATGAATATGTAGGAAGCTAGAGAGGTTTGTCAGGATAGAGTAGTGTAGCGGTCCATTCTCTATGACTACCCCTGCGGGGAGACGGCGTGATGGTTTGTTTGTTTGTTTGCTTATTAGCATGAATGATAATCCCCGTTATATGCACTTGAAAATACCGTAGTAAGGTGAAACATATCATTCCCATAAAATATAATAAAATATTTTCATTTTCATTAGTATAAATTAATTAAATTATTAAAACCTATCCAAAAAAGCTAGAATGGCAGTGCATAATGGTGATCTTCTACCGACCCTTATGTATGGAAGCGAAGCATGGAACTGGCAAAAGAAAGATGAAAGTAGAATAAATGCAGTAGAAATGAGATCTCTTAGACGAATGTGTGGATACTCTGTGTATGATAGAGTGTCGAGTGAAAGTATAAGAAGTGAATGCTGTGCGAATGATGGTGTCATGAACAAAATAATGAAAGGATCATTAAGATGGTTTGGACATATGGAAAGAATGAATGAAGAAAGAATGGTAAAAAAATTATATGTTAATGATGTAAATGGAACCAGAAAGAGAGGAAGACCGAGGAAAACGTGGCACAAACAAATAAATCAAATATTGAATGTCGGCCATGTGAGGAGTCAGAGAAATCGACGCGCGTGCATGACACGATGTATGAATGTTGAGGAAGCGAGAGAAATATGTCAGGAAAGAAAAGTGTGGCAGTCCATTCTTTCTGCCTACCCCTTTGGGAGACGGCGTGATAGTTAGTTAGTTAGTTTCATCATACATTGTTTTTCCGATCGCTATATTTATCAATATGGAAGAGTGTAGAAGTCCATTGTCTCTTTTTCTTCTCCTTATAAATAAATATATGAGACAGAAGTGTTTCAATTTGTAATTTACTGTTTATAGGCTGAAAATGAAAATTAATTACAACAGTGATATACGTAAGCCTTCGCGTGCTCCATAAAGTATTTAGTTAATTAAAAGGAATTTAATGAACGGCATATTGGAAGTAATGAACAATTTGTTACGGAATACATTAATTTCCGATGGCGAGAATTTTCCCTTAGACATGTCACCACCCCCTGCGCCTTAAAATGCCGCCCCATCTCTCAGTAGGTAATTCAGCTTAAATTATGTTGCCTCTCATCCCATCTCACCTGCTCTATCAATAATGCCTTCCATATAAGCATGGAACACTCCGCTGTTATAATTTATTATGTACAGTGACATCTTTATAATGTCTCAGTTTATTTCCAATCGTGTTCGACAGGGTGTATAAGACTATGTAAGCTATCAAAGCCTTGGGTGGAAAGAGTTATTTGTAAATGGAAGACAGCATTCTACCATATTTCTTCTTCTTCTTCTTTTTGTCCTGTCACCTCCGTGGTGCATAGGGCCTCAAGGAATCTTCTCCACCCGACTCTAAGGCATGCCTGAGGCCCGCTGCCTTAACCTCGTCCTGCAGGGTTCTTCTCCAGGTGGCTCTAGGTCTTCCTCGCTTTCTCTTTCCCCCCATAGGGGACCAGTCTAGTGCACCCTGAGCGATGCAGGCTGGGTTCCGTCTCAGAGTGTGACCGATCCACTGCCATTTGCGTCTAGCGACTTGTTCTCTAATTGGCTTTTCGCCTGCCTTCTGCTACCTCGGTAGTATGATAGCAGGCTCAAGAGGTACGGAGGAAGATGTAGCCAGCAGACTTGACAAGGCAAGGGGAGTTTTCGCTATGCTTCGCCCTGTATGGCGCTCCAGTATCGTTTCGAGAAAGCTCAAGCTCCAAGTATTCAGCAGTAGCGTTAAAAGCGTACTGCTGTACGGACGTGAGACTTGGAAGTCTACCGCGGACGTTATTGGTAAACTCCAGGTGTTTATATAATAAATAGGTGCCTTCGCTCAATATTCAAAATCTATTGGCCCCAAACAGTGTCAAATGCCGTTCTCTGGACCATTCTACTATATTTAATAATAATAATTTCTAAAATATATTTAACTGTAAAATTATAAAACACTGTTTTTATGGTATAAATATTTTTCGCGACAGCTGTTCCTTCAACCTCTGTCGACATCATTCAGTTTTTTCAATAGTTAAAATTGATTTTCTTGATTTTTAAGAACCTTTATGTGTATTTGTTCCAATGTCAATTTGAATAATTTCTTTGATGGCATTTTAAAGTTCTTTCTGGAGTTGAGTAAGGTATCTAATTACAGTAAATAAAAAAAAGGTTAGTTACTATTTATAATATGTTATATGGCCAAAAAAAAACTCGATGAGTGTATTTAGTCATAATTAAAATTAAGTATTGCGAAATTTTTTGACAATTTTACAAACAAATATAACAAAGGTGAGGCAAAAAACATGTGATTAAAAAGAACAATTATAAACTAACGAATCATCACGCCGTCTCCCCAATGGGTAGGCAGAAAGAATGGACTCCCACACTTTTCTTTCCTGACATATTTCGCTTCCTCAACATTCATACATCGTGTCATGCACGCGCGTCGATTTCTCTGACTCCTCACATGGCCGACATTCATTATTTGATTTATTTGATCGTGCCTAGTTTTCCTCGGTCTTCCTCTATTTCTAGTTCCATTTACATCGTTTACATATATATTTTTTCACCATTCTTTCTTCATTCATTCTTTCCAAATGTCCAAACCGTATTAATGATCCTTTCATTATTTTGTTCATAACACCATCATTCGCACCGCATTAACTTCTTATATTTTCATTCGACACTCTATCATACACAGAGTATTCACACATTCGTCTAAGAGATCTCATTTCTACTGCATTTATTTTTAAAAAATATTATTTAATTGTTTAAAAACAAATTTTAACAATGTGATGTATTTTCAATACCACTTTATACCCCATTATTCTATTATAACAATTAATAATCTAAGATGATTTTATTTAAAGTGCCTAATTACAGCTAATTAAAAAAATATTACGGAAAAAATATTAAAGGATACGTGGTACATATTTTAAATAGACAATATGTACACAATCTAAAAATAACATTATGTGTTAAATTTTATTTATTTATTATAATATTTGTTTTAAATTTGTTTTGTGGATGTTTTACGATCGAATTGTGCACGGGAGATGCCTATTGGTGGCGATGAGGTTCGCAACCCATCACACCGCGTCTCCCGTAGGGCGAAAAAAGAAGGATGGAGTGCCGCATCGGTTAAAGTGTGACAGTCCATTCTTTCTGCCTACCCTTTCGGAGAGACGGCGTGATGGTTAGTTAGTTATTTTTTTTATAATCTAAGAATCTCAATCGATCTCTGCTTATTTAATACATACAGCTAAATGCGAAATTTTGTTTAAGAGGTATTTTGGTAAATTATTATATCCAGGCTTCGGTGAAGAGCAAAATAATGATCTGGTCGCGTAAGTACCCTAGCGTATTGTTATAGAAGCTCTGGATTAACGTATTCGCCAAACAATGGGCACCCAACAGTCGCGGTGCTGGTGAGCTGTTGACGGGGCAATGTTTTGTTATAAAATAAGAGAACGTTTATCCGCCGGTTGCCGCATGTGTGAATTCCCCTTAACTCATACAATAGTATTTTAGTCTATGCGCTTTACACTTAAGCGCAAATCTCAAAACCACTAATCCAATAATCCTAGTATGGATATGTGGAGAATGCTCTTATCGACTCTATATAATAAAGTCCATTAACTTCACACGATGGGTTGAACACATGGAAACATAGAATGAAATATAAATAGTCAAGAAAGTAAACGTAAACAGGGTAGACGGAAAAAGAGAAAGTGGAAGACTGAGGAATACGTGGCATGATCAAATCAATCAAATATTAAACGTTGGCCACGCAATAATATATAATATATTGTGATACTCGTATATAAATATATATTTTTTTAAGCTTTTTTGATAGGTTTTTGTTTTCGATGATAACTTCACTTTCTTGCGTGCCCCAACCCTTATTTCAATATCCCTCTCCACTTGCTCATCCTTTGTTAACATACTACTTAACCCTTAGGACACTGGGCGAATTTTCAATAACTGTCCTCCTGGAACGGCGTAAATTTTGACATTCCGCACGCTCTCATACAATAATTAATTATGAGTAAAATAAGACTTTCAACGAAAAAATAAAAATGCCAAATGAACTATTAACTTATAATCTATCTTTATAAATAATAAAAGATGTACTTTCAGTACTTAAACAAGTTTTTTTTAAGTGTTTTTATTTAAAAAAATACCATATTACGCAGCATCCACAAAAAGAAACACTCATATCTAATCAACGATATGGATTATCGTAAAAATTCTTTCACAAGACCCGAGAACGTACTTCTCACTAAAATAATGAGTCCTTTGAATATCATGTTACTATTTCGGTAATTAATTATAGAATTTTTAAATAAACACTACGAAATTATTGCCGCGTACACACACACTATCGCAGCCGCGCTGTGTAAACATACGAGTAGGTGACCACACGTTGTTCGTGTTTGGACTTGTTTCGGGCGGGCGTTGTGATATACTCGTACTCTCGTATACGTAAAATTCCAAGAACAACGATTTTTTTTTTTTTGTATTAGGAGTCAAGGGAATATTACGCAAGAAATGTCATCCGGTTAGTCTTAATGTTTTTTTTCGTTTTTTACAATTTCAACCAAGAAATTTCAAATAATAAAAATATATTTTTTTAAGAAAAATCTTTCAAGCTCATCATTATCAATTGGTAAAATTTAAATTATTGAAATAACACTGTCATCAATTTTTAATAAATTAAAACAATAATTTTTCCACTTCTTACTTTATTTATCTCGACATGTTTGGATGGTTTTATACCTATATACATATAACCTTCGAAACATATCGATATAATTATATAATTTTTCATACCGTTTATAATTTTTTCCAATGAATTCTTTGAAACATATCGAAAAAAAATTAACCAAAAAAAATATTTTTTTAATTCATAAAAAATCGTCTTGGATGGAATGGAAATCCAAAACGTTAATTCTTAAATTTTTTTTAAATTAACACAATCGTAGTTATAAATACCAAAACTGTCAGATTACACATATTTTCAAATCACATCCTTTCAAGCAATACATTACAAACTTTACCATTTAGAAGAATCTAAACAGTTTCTTGCTCTCGGTTCTCGTCCATAACATATGGGCACCCTAAAGATAACGAAAACATTGAAATCTGACTCGTACCGCCATACACTCAAGCCCGCGCGTGACTGTGTTAGTATTCCAGTTCAGCCCGTACGATTTACATCTGACAAAAAATATTTATTTAAATTAAACCCTGAGTATAAAGAAAAATCTGTGAATGCCAACATAAAGCCAAGACCATACTTGATGAAATGACATTTTTACTTTTGTTTTAAACTAACTGGTAGAGATGTTACATGATGACAAAACCAAGTACAGATCTAACACTGCAATTGCAGTGTAAAGGACCGCGGGCACGCTTTTTCGCCACTGCAAATGCAGTGTATAGGATTCTAAGAGTTAAATATGTTAGAGATCTCTGAGACGAATTTAAGTGTTAAAAACAAAATAATTTAAGTATCATTGAGGATTTGGACACACTGAATAAATGAACGAATAAAGAACGACGACCTTCGTGGCAGAGTGGTAAGAGCTCTGAATTCCATACCAAAGGTCCCGGGTTCGATTCCCGGCGATGGCAGTGTGATTGTCACACTGTCTTTGGTCTGGTGTTGAATTCACGTGACAATAAAATGGCGATAGATTAGCTACCTATCACATGTCACGAGAATCAATATAGCTAACATAAATAGTATACAGTAGTATAAAGTAATTGGGTTCAAACGACCTGTTGTATAAAAAAAAGAATGGTATAAAAGTATGGATATGGTAACGATGAAAACGGTGGTAGAAATAGAGGTAGACTGAGGAAAACGTTGCGCGGTCAATAAAATCGACTTTTGAATATTGGCAACGTGAGGGGTTAGAGAAATCGATGTGGGTGCATGACACGATGTATGAATGTTGCAGGAAGTATGCCAGAAAATAACAGTGTGTAAGTTCATTCTTTATGCCTACACCTTCGGCGAGACTATCTCTGTATCGGACGTATGCGAGTAGTTTTATTTTTAATAATTTTTTATTTTATTATAATTTTTTTATTATTTTTAACTATGCTAATTTTACTATTTAATTCATGTTTGTATTTTGTATTAATTTAAGTTTAATTCGTTTAAGTTTAATTTGTTTATGTTTTTGTTAAAATAAATAAGGCAATCGGTAGTCGCGTGAAAGCGCATAGCAACGAGATTTTGCAGTAGCTCAATCGAGATTATTCTTGGAATAGTTTTGCGGTTGCTCGCGTGTTGTTAAACAGCCAATCAGAGGCCATAGCAACACAGCGGCTGCGACTAAAATTCTCCGAAACTGTAAAAAAACGTTAAATAACCGTTATTGCTAGTTTGCGGAGACTATATAAGCGGGTCTTGTAAGGACTCGGCCTTCTCTCTTCCTTCAAATTCTGACACGCGTGGACACGCTGCGCGTTAAGAGGCTTGGCGCTCTTAATTACATGAAAACCAGTATTTGAGCTACTGTAAACTTCTCTTCGCTTCTACCCTGCACTGATTGCCGCATATAATAAAACTTTGTTTTATTACACAATCATCATCACGCCGTATTCTCCGTTTTACCATCCACACCAAATCGGAGACGAGCAGCAGTCAGCGGCCAAAATAAATATTAATACTTAGTACGGGGGGAGCAATCTGTCCCGTACAATCTTCTACCAGTTACGATAATATTCGTATATTTTTATGGGCCAACACCTAAGTAGTTAAATCAAGCTTTACTTTCAAACTGTTTTGTGAGATACGTTTTGTGAGATTCTCACTTATTGTGAGATACCGTCTATTCGAATACTCCGATTGTCCAAGGATTAAGCTCCCCATTTTAATGCGGGCAGAGCAGGGGTTAAACCTTTTGCTTGGAATATTCAGTACGTCCATTGTAAATAGTTTACCCGGTAAACACTCGCAATAACTTTATTTGTTGATTCGAAGCTTAATTTTTTAACGGAAAATCTACCAAAGATAGCGCACGCAGGGAAAAGTCATTAAAGTGAAAAATGTCGGAAAAATGTCAGATTTAATGTTTAACAAAGATAAAAAAGCATTTATACACGATATTCGAATTGTTCAATGTTTGTCCTACGATGGCAAACAGAGTACGACGACATACAAACTAAATGTCAACAAATTTGGTATTATAAAGTAAAATTCAGCAGCGAATGCGTACCAATGTATCAATACTTGATTTTAGTTTCGATAAATATTGTAAGTTTAAATATAAAAAAACAAACAGATAAATCATCTTATTGATTCCTCGGAAGGTTCTTTCCTGACATACTTCTCTCGCTTCCTCAACATTTATATATCATGTCGATTTAAACTTTTTTGTTTTGTTTAAGTTTCATTCCTGGGATTGGTTTGCAGTAATTTCCTCTATTCTTCTCTTCCATTCTTCCCTGTCTTGTGCGGCTCTTTTGAAATCTGCATATGATGAGCAGCGCACGTCCACCAACAGGTCCTCCAGGTACTCTAGGCGTGGGCGTCCCCTAGAGTTTGTCCCCTCGGTCATACCCTCCATTATGGCATGCAAGAGGCCTTCTTGTCAAATTACATGCCGATCCATCTTGCACGCCTTTTGGACAAGGTCCTGAGCAGGTGCCTCCCTCCTTCGATTATTTGGAGAACTTCCTCATTTGTAATGCGGTCTCTCCAGGAAATTCCTAATAGTCTTCTATAGGACCACATCACAAAAGCCTCTAGTCTCCATTTATCTCTTTCGGATAGGCACCGTGTCTCGCAGTCGTACATCAAGATACTCCATACACAGGTCTTTATGAGGAGTATTCTCAGTTTTAGGTCTATATTATTCGATTATATTATTTTCGACATTTTATTAAATGCAAGCCTAGCTCGATGGCTATAATAAACGGCTGTCGACCTCGCTCTTAGACCGACCGTCCCATGTTATTTTGCTCCCGAGGTAGACAAACTCCTTGGTGTTCTTTAGTGGAATTCCTGACATCAATACTCTCATCTGATGTTGCGTTCGGCCTACAGTCAGCAGCTTTGTTTTGTCTTTATTTATATACATATTGTAGCTATTTTGAAAAGTGCTTTGCATCGTTTTTAAGGCCTCTTGCAATTTTTCTTCACTTTCAGCAACCATAGCAATATCGTCAGCAAACTTAATCATATCCATTTAAACTATTATGTATTATTTTATTGTAGTACGACATTAAAATATTATATTTGCGTAATAAGACTAGGTGTGTTATTGCGAAACGTACGGTATTAGGAAATTAATTAATCAAATTTCATTTCGGTTCGTTGAATAGCATAAAACAATAGCGTTTCATATAGGTATCAGCAATTCTATAACGTTATATGATAGCTGTGGCGTATATGATAATTTGAATGATTCACATACATTCTCACCAAACCTAACTATAATTAGTTTATTTTTACAACAGTGACTAGTCCTTGAAAATCATTTAACTAACTAACTAACCATCACGCCGTTTCTCCGGAGGGGTAGGCAGAAAGGATGGATCTCCACATTGTTCTATCCTGACATAACTCTCGCGAATCTTCTACATTCACACATCGTGACATGCACGCTCGTCGATTGTTACTACTTCGAACATGGTCGCCTTTCAGTGATTGATTAATTTGGTCATGCCATGTCTTCCTTGGCTTTCTCGACTTCTTTTTCCATTCACACTACTTGTATATATCTTTTTAACCATTCTTCTCTCAACATTTCTATGGCATTTATCCTACTTTCATCCTTCTTGTACCAACTCCAAGCTTCACTTCCATACATAAGCGTCGGCACAAGAACCTATTTGTGCACTGCCATCATTGTTTCAGTCGATATATAATATTTCTATTTGGGGTAATGACTTTGAGTGCACCACCATTTCTTTTGCTTCCAGCTCCAACTCTTCTTCCGATATTTTTGTCCATTTTTCCATCTCTTGTAAACATGCTTCCCAGGTAGACTAAATCATTTAAATAGTTTATATATGTATATATTTATATATTACGTGCTACCCGTCATGTTCTACGGTATGGAAACATGGACCTTGACAAAAACTATCACCAAAATGTAGACATATCGTATTATATGTAAAATATCATGGATATACGAGTATATACCTAATCTCCCGTTCTCAAGAATCGTTTCCCCCGCCTTTTTCTGGATCATTGAAGATCATAAGATCTTCTGCTTAAATAACAATCTTCATAGATGGCGTTAGTGTGTAGATTGAATATACTACCATGTAAAGGGTGGTGTTGGAGATTAACCTCCGTATACAACTTCCAAAAATTTATCAGACATGGTGGTCATAAGAAAAATAAGGTGGAATGGGGAATGTTGTATTACATAAAGCGTGCGCTTAACCCAACCAATGACAGGTCATAAGTCCTGTAAACACCTTGATGAACCATATTCTGATTCCAATTAGTATTTTCGTCTCTATTGAGATACAATTCATTCTTGCATTGAAGATTTGTTTATAATTATTATGATTAGGTTAACATTTGTGTTCAAACGCGAGATGCTGCTAATTGAGATTTTCCCACAAGTACACGTGTACAGCTTTAATCGATCTGTTTCCAGGCGTACACGTGTCGTCAAACAAAAAACTACACATTATTTAGCCGAGCTGCATACTGGAGTAGACCAGATACAACTGCAAATCTTTACTTGTTACACGTCTTGAATAAAGTTTTATTCTTAAAATTTAATCGTGTTGGAAGTTATTCTTATTCTTTGAGATTGTCTATCTTTTATGTATTTATATAAAACATAAAAGATACATAGTCTCAAACGAGGAAGACTATAAAGACCATAAAGCGTAGTTAAGTGGAATACTTTGGCCACATTTTGAAAAATTATACATAACTGATTATCCAAGGTAACTAACCATTACGCCGTCTTACCGAAGGGATAGGCAAAAATAATGGACTGCCACACTTTCCTTTCCTGACATATTTCTCTCGCTTCCTCAACATTCATCCATCGTGTCATGGCCCGCGCTTCGCTTTCTCAACATTCATCCATCGTGTCTTGGCACGCGCTTCGATTTCTCTGACTCCTCATGTGGCCGACATTCAATATTTGATTTATTTGATCGTGCCACGTTTTCCTTGGTCTTCTTCTATTTCTGGTTCCATTTACATCACTCACATATATATGTTTTTACCATTCATTCTTTCCATATTTCCAAACCTTCTTATAGATCCTTTCATTATTTTGTTCATAACACCATCATTCGCACCGCATTCACTTCTTATATTTTCATTCGAAACTATCATACACAGAGTATTCACACATTCGTCTAAGAAATCTCATTTCTACTGCATTTATTTTACTCATCCTTCTTTTGCCAGTTCCATGCTTCGTTTCCATACATAAGGGTCGGTAGATACCATTGTGCACTGCCATTCTAGCTTTTTTGGATAGGTTTTTATTTTTGTAAGTTGTCCAAGTTAAAAAACTGAAAACGAAGTGTCGATAGAAGTAGAAAATCCTGCCTAGAAAACATTCGGGAATGATTCAGTTGCAGCACAACATACCTGTTTAGAGATGCTGTATCAAGGGTAGAAATAGCTATGATGTTGTCTAACCTCCATGAGGAGATGAACAAGAAAAAGTAAAATAAAAATAAAAATGAAATTTTACATTAAGAAAAAAAACTAAATAAAAAAATAAAAATCGGTTTATTGATTGTGTTTATTATGCGTTAATAATGAGAGTTATAAAGTTTGAAATATACAATCGGGTGGCAAAGTTAGTTGGCTATTACGTAGTGTTGGCAGGTGAGGCCACGGGCCGTGATTGATTACGGCTGGCGGCCTGTCGATAGGTGTTAGGGCCTTCAATGTTAAATTGTTACGGCTACTAATTGTTGTTTCAGATATCACAAACGAGGGTACATTTCAAATTGACAGTTTAGCCCTTAAACTTGTGACGTCAGTGTCCCAAACACATTTATTAAAATCGACGTTTTTATTACCGTCACAAAAAATATATAATAGAGTAGTAAATATAAACCATCACGCCATTTTAACAGAGGAGTAGGCAGAGAGGATGGACCACCATACTGCTATGTCCTGACGTTCCTCTACATTCGTACGTCGTAACATGCATGCTCATCGATTTTTCCGACTTTGATTGTGGCCGCCTTTCAGTATTTGATTAATTTGGCCATGCCATGCTTTCCTTGGCCTTGCGGGGCTTCGCTTTTCACTCACACCATCCATTCTTTCCTATGTCAGAACCATCTCTGAGGTTCTTTTTAAAATTTGCTTCTAGAATTATGTGCCTTACATTTCTACATAATTTCGTCGTTCGATATTCTATCAGATATCGTTTTCCCACAAACTCTTCACAGTGATCACATTTCTACGACATTTATCCTACTTTCATCCTTTTTCTACTTGATCTGATTTTCAGTATTTATATAATATATAATACTTTTAAGCGTTAATAATAAAAAAGATCTAAATTTTAATAAAATATCAGTGGAAATGTGGAAAAACCACGGGAAACTCTCACATTGAAAAGGCCCAAGTGGTATCCCAAAATCCAGCAAATATGTTAAAAGACTTTGCTGTTAACCAATCCTTATGATTGAAACATAAAAAAAAAGTTTTTTTAAAAAAACTAACTAACTAACTAACCATCACGCCGTCTCCCCGAAGGGGTAGGCAGAAAGAATGGACTGCCACACCTTTCTTTCCTGACATATTTCTCTCGATTCCTCAACATTCATACATCGTGTCATGCACGCGCGTCGATTTCTCTGACTCCTCACATGTCCGACATTCAATATTTGATTTATTTGATCGTGCCACGTTTTCCTCGGTCTTCCTCTATTTCTGGTACCATTTACATCATTAAAATATATTTTTTTTACCATTCTTTCTTCATTCATTCTTTCCATATGTCCAAACCATCTTAATGATCCTTTCATTATTTTTTTTAAATATTTGTTTGAACTAACGAACTATCCATAACGCCAACTATCCAAAGGGGTTGGCAGAAAGAATAGACCGCCACACTGTTCTTATTTTTATTTTCAAATTATTTGCAGTTAACTCTCATACACAGATTTATCACACATTCGTGTAAGAGATCTACTTAATTTATTCTACTTTAATCCTTCTTTTGTAAGATTATCTTTATGAGTATTTAATAATAATGAAAACGTCTGTTTTTTAGAAGTTTCAAATATCTTCTTCTTTTCTGATTGTAGATCTTGCGATCTGTTTATGCAGGATATCAACTTTCTTCCTGTGATGAAGACGACCAGCCTTCTCTCCATCTCTTTGGTGGTCGTCTTGGTGGTCGACGGTTCTCTGGAGTCTCGTGCATCACGATATTAGTCTGGAGTCTCGTGCATCACGTTTCAAATATATTTTGATATAATTCGTGTTTCCGTGTCACTTTCAACATTTGATTATGTCCTCTAAATGCCTTTTTAGATAACACAAGTCAAACTAGTCGTATAAATAACTTGTGTTAGTTTCTAATGTCTAATTCCCTACCATGTCTATTATCTAATCCGTTTATATGTATAGGATGAGTGCGTAGAGAAAATAGTTCGTGTTTGCTTTATTATCACACTGGGACACTTTACTAAATAGAGCGTGGATGCGCAGTACACGAAATCTCACAAGAACAAGTATTCTATTATATATCAGGGCTGTATTTTTTTCAGGAATTCGATTATCTTTGTGTGGTAAATCTGTACGTGTGTGTTAAATGCAAATATTATGAGTGAATGCAGTGCGAATGAAAGTGTTATGAACAAAATAGTGAAAGGATAATGTTTTTTTCATTCATGGTTTGGACACATGAAAATAATTATGAAGATATAACGATAAAGCAGTGGCATGCCTAGGGTTAACCAGTAGGGCAAGCCCATTCTATTTATTATGTATGTTATATGTATTATATAAATAGAGAGTCATACGAAAATGTCGCCTCTGTCTTTTTATTTAATGTTATTCTCTATCGCGGATAGTGCGGACGAATTACAAGTCTTGGTGTCGAGAATGTATGAGGTATGCAAGTCAAATGATTTAGTGATGAATGTCGGAAAGTCAAAGGTGATGGTTTTCGAAAGGGAAAAGCAAATGACAGTTTGTAATATAAGTGTGAACGAAGAGAACTTGGAACAGGTGAGGGAATTTGTGTATTTAGGTAGCATGTTCACAGTAGATGGCCGAACGGATGGTGACGTCGAAAGAAGGGTTGATGCGGGTAACAAAGTGAATGGAGCTTTAAAAATAGTTATTGAAAACAAGAATTTATCAATGAAAGCGAAAACGGCCGTTCACAATGGAGTTCTGGTCCCAACCCTAATGTATGGAAGCGAAGTATGAAACTGGCAGAAGAAGGATGAGAGCAGAATAAATGCGGCACAGATGAGGTCCCTAAGACGTATGTGTGGTAGAACGATATACGACAGAATCTCAAATGCTGATATAAGAAAGGAATGTAGAGCGAAAGAAGATAATATGAACAAAATTATGAAAGGATCGCTGCGTTGGTTCGGACATATGGAACGCATGGATGGAGAAAGAATGGTTAAGAAAGTATACGTTAGTCATTTAAATGGGGTACGAAGTCGAGGCAGACCGAGGAAAACATGACATGACCAAATTACTCAAATTTTAAAGGTCGGTCATGTTAGGAAGTCGGAGGAATCGACGTGCGTGTTTGACTCGTTGTATGAATGTGGAGGAAGCTAGAGAGTTTTGCCAGGATAGAGTAGTGTGGCGGTCCATTCTCTCTGCCTACCCCTGCGGGGAAACGGCGTGATGGTTTGTTTGTTTGTTCTCTATCTAGGCCTCTCTTCTGCAGTCTTTCCCCATTATTAACTATCAATCTTAGTGCTTTGGAGGTTCGCTTTTAAGGACTCTTTAAAATAATTCTTTTGACCTCCTTTAGAACATTTTCCTTTCATCTGATACAGTATTTTCTCCAGGAGTAAAGGCTTAGGCATTCTTATTACATATTCCAGCTCAGTTGTCCCTGTTTTTATTTGAAGTAATAAAATCCGCACTTCAATTAATTTGAAGCATGTTTCAATATGGTATCAAATTGAAGCCATCACGCAAAATTCCACGTTCCTGGGAACCGCAAAGGTTGGCCTATATTTGTTTCGTGGGAAATGGGTCATAAGCATATCCAGCACTCGATCTGTTTACCCGGTGTTCCACATAAGACAATGATGCTTTTCATTACTAATAGAGAGGAGAGAATATTTCATTAGTACGCCAAACGTTGACTCAATCTAGTATAATAATACATTACACTTAAGTGTACATATTAGGTCCTTACATATGAAATTGGCGTTTTGCCGTACTGGCAACTTTGATCTCAAATATCTTCTCTTTGGTTAGGAATTCCAAATTCAAATTTATACAGCTATTTACTCAAGTATTTGTGTTTCGAGAATTATAATTCATTTGTTTTTTCCTTAATTGTTTTTTTTCTTTGCGTCACTCAGTTTACAAAATGGAAAACTTGAAATATCGCGTTATTTACGAGTACGAGTTACGAGTACGAGTTCCACCGTGGCACCCCTGCAGAAACGGCTCGAAGGATTAATGATGTGTATGGCAACGGTGCCGTAAAAGAAAACACAATGCGTTTTTGGTTCCAACGTTTTCGTTCTGGAAATTTCGACCTGCAGAACAAGCCCCGTGGACGGCCGGAGACCAAAGTTGATAATGAAGAATTGAAGGCTATTGTGGAAGCGGATCCATCGCAAACCACGTCCGAGTTAGCTGCAGGCTGCGGTGTTAGTGATAAAACTGTTTTAATACACTTGAAGCAAATTGGGAAGGTGAAAAAGCTTGAAAGGTGGGTACCTCACGAATTGAGTGAAGAAAATCAACAAACGCGCGTTGACTGCTGCGTTGCATTACTCAACCGGCACAATAATGAAGGGATTTTGAATCGAATCATTACCTGTGATGAAAAGTGGATCCTGTATGATAATCGGAAGCGCTCATCGCAATGGTTGAACCCTGCCGAACCAGCCAAACCATGCCCCAAGCGAAAATTGACTCCAAAAAAGTTACTTGTGAGCGTTTGGTGGACTAGTGCTGGTGTCGTTCACTACAGCTTTCTTAAATCTGGCCAGACGATTACGGCAGATGTCTATTGTCAGCAACTGCAAACCATGATGGAAAAGCTAGCTGCTAAACAACCGAGGCTGGTTAATCGCTCTAGGCCACTGTTGCTTCATGATAACGCTAGACCACACACTGCACAACAGACGGCTACCAAATTAGAAGAGCTTCAATTGGAATGTCTAAGACATCCACCGTACTCTCCGGACCTTGCCCCAACAGATTACTATTTTTTCGAAATTTGGATAACTTCTTGCAAGGGAAAAAATTCAACTCCGATGGGGCAGTCCAAACCGACTTCAAAGATTTTATTGATTCCCGTCCGAATACTTTTTTTAGTAAAGGGATCGATGAACTACCTATGAGATGGCAAAAGTGCATAGATAGCAATGGTACATACTTTGATTAAATAAATATATTATATTTAAAAAATAAAACTTTATGTTCCTCCCATACAAAACGCTAATTTCTTATGTAAGGACCTAATATATCTATACATATGGTCATTTGAAATATTATGTAATAAATAATATAACACATTGATTGTATTATCAGAATAGTGTTCTTTATACCGATTCTACCGATTCTTATGTGTGGAAGCGAAGCAAGGAATTAACAAAAGAAAGATGAACGTAGAATAAATTCAGTAGAAATGAGATCTCTGGGTATGATAGAATGTCGAATTAAAATAACAGAAGTAAATGCGGTGCGAATGACGGGGGAACAAAATAATAAAAGAATAATTAAGATGGTTAGGACACGTGGAAAGAATGAATGAATGAATAATTGTACAGAAAGTAGCTATGTGTTTACTATGTAAATGGAACTAGAAATAGAGGAAGACCAAGGGAAACGTGGCACGATCAAATAAATCAAATATTAAATGTCGGCCACGTGAGGAGTCAGACAAATCGACGCGCGTGCATGACACGATGCATGACAGGGATGCGAGGGAAATATGTCAGGAAAGAAAATTGTGAAAGTCCATTATTTTCGCCTACCCCTTCGGGGAGACGAGAGTTTTGGCAAGGCGATACATGACATCTGTAAAATATAAAAACACTTAATTATTATTAAATACGTTAAAAAATATATAAATCTATTTTATTGTTGAGGTCTTACATAATCGTTTAATTTGTTTGATATTTCATATATTTTACTTAAAAAAATTGGGCAGTATCTTAAAAAACAATAGTTATTTCTTGATAATTTTTTTGTTGATAAATTAATTGAATCAGCTATTTTTCATTGATTAAAAATACAATTTAACTTACTTACTAGCTAACCGGCATGCCGTTTTCCCGAAGGGGTACACAGAAAAAATGGACTGCCACACTTTTTATTTCCTGACATACTTCTCTCGCTTCCTAAACATTCATTCATCGTGTCATGGACGCACGTCGATTTATTCGACTCCTCGCGTGACGGAAATTCTAAATTTGATTTATTTGATCGTGCCATGTTTTCCTCGGTCTATCTCTATAATTTATTCTTCAGTCCAAACCATCTTAATGTTATCATACACAGTTTTCTCACACATTCGTCTAAGGGATATCATTTCTACTGCATTTGTTCTGCTTACATCCTTCTTTTGCCAGTTTCATGGTTTGCTTTCATACATAAGGGAAAAATAAAGTGAATATATGTAACTAATATATTTGCCTTATCTTTGATATTTTATTATTTTTGTTTATACTCTAAAACACCTTTAATTAAGATTAATATGTTACCTGCATATCTAACTAAAAATGTAGCATGTAGTTATGAAATACATGACTATTTGACGAGAGGTCGTGATAGATTCCGACTTCGGAGACCCAGACTTGAAAGTACAGAGAAATGTGTTATTTCATAGAGTATTTAAATTATATTGTTTAACGAATTGTCAAATGAGGTATGAGATGCCGGTTCTCTTTCGATCTTTTGTCAAAAATGCTTTCAATATGTTCTAATTACTGATATTAAATGTTTTTGTTGTTTTTCTCATTTGCCATTTTTATATTATTAACCAATTGTTTATAAAATATAGTTTTATAAATTGTAAAATGTCCCTGTAATTTTTTACAGCTTTATTAAATAAATAAATATAAATAAATTATCTAGAAATAATAGTTTATCTTGTTTAATAACTGTAAAGAAAAATATATTTGACGTCATCAATTATTTTACCTGCGTGAGCAGGTGTTTTGTATTTTTTAGCTGTTTTCTTGTTAATATTTATTGTGTACTAAAACCTATCAAACTATTTCAATTATTAAGCATTTGCGTGTTGTCATATAAAGTGTGTTTAACAAAAACAATGGCTCTGTGAAAACAAAAAGTACAACGCTGACAGGTCTACCTTTAGCATTTCATTCGACCCAGCCGACTGGGGTGTACGAGTATGTAGCTAAAACAGCAATCAGCAAACAAAGCACAACCATTTAAAACTCGCTTTAAATCTGATCGTTGCGAGGTCACTCTCATTAGAAAAGATTTTTCAACCTCGCCCCTACGAACACACAAAAGTTAAATGAAATGTACACACGCGTGTACTCGTATATAAGATAACTAATTAACTAACTAATCGTCACTTCGAAAGGGTAGGCAGAAGGAATGTGCTGCAATACATTTCTTTCCTGACAAAATTCTCTCGCTTCCTCAGCGTTCATACATCGTATCATGCACGCACGTAGATATCTCCGACTCCTCACGCGGGAGACATTCAATATTTGATTTATAAGAGCAAGATTATGAGCGATATCTCCGACAGCGACAGCGCAGATTGTTTTACCTACCGGCCGCCAGAACCAATCTGCCTCTGGTGACACCGTTGGGAAGAGCATTAAGTCTGCTGAACGCCGCCTCCCCGGAGAACGATGCTTTCATATTAGTGAATTATCTTGTCTTCCTAATGTTGAACCATCTCTCATGCTTTCCTGGTATTATGTTATTTGTACTCGTATACAATATTTTACATGTACTCTGTAATATATGCCTTACAATTTTTGGCTGTTTGTAATGTCTTTTGAGTAAATAAACAAATTTGATGATGGTGTTTTTGTACCGACCCTCACGTGTGGAAGCGTAACATGGAACTGGCTAATTTTTTTTCACAACAATCCTTCAAAATCCAATCCCAAAGTCAATTTTCCAAATCGGGCCCTCCCCTTGATAATGCCTATTTCGCTTCACAATATTAAAAAAAAAATAATAAACAATGATCCTCAAATGCAAAAATGGCAGTGGACAATGGTGTTCTTGTACTTACCCTTATGTATGGATGAGAACATTGAAACTAGCAAAAGAAGGATGAAAATAGAATAATTGCGATCTATTATACGACTGTGTGGAAAATCTGTGTACGGTAGAGTGTCGAATGAAAATATAATAAGTTAATGCAGTGCGAATGTTAAAACAAACTTACGAAAGGAACATTAGGAAGGTTTGGACACATGGAAAGAATGGTTAAATAAAAGTATATATTAACGATGTAAATGGAAATAACAATAGAGGAAGACCAACCAAAACGTGGCACGATCAAATTAATCAAATATTTTAATGTCGGACACGTGAGGGATCAAATGTTAAGGATGCGAGAAAAGTATGCCAGGAAATAAAGTGTGGCAGTCCATTCTTTCTGCCTACCACTTTAGCCAGACGCCGAGATGTTATTTAAATTGAAGTAGAAAAAGATGAAGACAGGGGAAAACGTGGCATGATTAAATACATTAAATATTTTAATGTCGGCCACGTGAGGTGTCGGAGAAATAGACGTGCGTGCATGTATGAATGTTGAGGAAGTGAGTAAATATTGTAGGAAATGTTTTTATTTTTCATTTCATTTATTTATTTAAATATATCCTAAGCATTACAGAATTATTTTCCAATATACTAAGGATACAAGTTGGAGATAAACAACAATAAGTAACACATAATAAAATAATAAAAAGAACAAGAAAGAAAAGATACATGACAAAAAAGGAAAGTGCTTCCCTCAGTTGAGCCAGACTATCACAAAATACGTCAAATTCCGAGTTGACACGATTTTGTAAAGATATTGTTCTACCTACCGGCATAACCATTGGCAGGTTGGTTCTG
This sequence comes from Lepidostoma basale, assembly GCA_022606425.2. NCBI lineage: Eukaryota > Metazoa > Arthropoda > Insecta > Trichoptera > Lepidostomatidae > Lepidostoma > Lepidostoma basale. The sequence goes on from JAHDVF020000418.1 coordinate 812,318, forward strand.
CATCGTGAGAGATATAACAATCTATGGCTCCGTTATCGAAGACAATTATCCGATTTATTAAATATAGAAGAAGAGAACTTTGCCGTTTGACCATCACTTTTGTATATACTATTATAAAATGTATTATATTATTTTTGTGTGAAGATTATAATGTTGGATTTTCATTCTACTCGACGTAATGATAAATATTTTAATTAGTTTGTTTGATAGACAGTTATACGGTACAGTAGGTTCATGAAATGTCGCACACCACGTAAAGTTGACATTTCGCAACAGGACTAACGAAATACTATTATCATGCTTCAATATTAGAATATTATAATGTCATTATTAATTCAAAAAGTATTGTTTGAATTTTATTTTTCATTTCTATTTCAAATACTACGGAATGATGGAAGTAGAATATTAGAGCAACGAGCATTTTTTTTTTAAATGATTACATTACAACTTTCGAAATTAAATTACACTAACAACAACATTTGCGCTACAGCCCACTATGGGCCCCGGCCTCCTCACGAATTCTTCGACACTCTCCCCGGTCCATCGCCCGCATTTTATTTTTATTTATTATTTATTTTTAATTATATTGTACATAATACACAAATGAGACATAACAAACGAAAAACATTTAGGCGACTCATTTGGACACAAAACGGTGTTACAAAGATAAGACAAAGATAAAACAACATGAAACCAAAAAATCACACATTTCAGAAGGAACCCAAATATATCGACGTCAGTGAGGCTCTACTCTTTTTAGAATTGGTTATATTTTTTTATGAATAATGCCTAACTGACACCGAAAATGTCCAAATCCGAGACGATAAGTTTCAACGTCCGAATCGCTCTTCTTACTGGCATCGCGAAAGGCAGGTTGGTTCTGCGTAACGGAGGTTATTATCCGGAACATAAATACCTATTTTCTCCAGAACATAGGGGTTCTCAATAGAGCCCCGAATCAGTTTGAAAAAATACTTTGACTTTAATCCTTCCCTCCTGAGTTCGAGGGAGTTATACCCTAGCATACCCTAAAAAAATGCCGTTGGATAGAGCTAAAGATATACCCCGTACTCTCTCATGTAGAGGGCTCTCAAGAATTTCTTTTGAACCCTCTCTAACATGAGAGAATACTGAGCCTCATGACTCCACATCACGGCACCTTCCTTGAGCCTGCTCTGCATTCTCCAGTTTGTTACACCAATTGCCCTGAGGTCCCCCTCCACACCATCCATTCACCTCAGTTTTGGTATTCCTACAGTTCGCTTTCCATTTCATTTCATTTATTTAATTTAATTTAATTTAATTTATTTTGATAATAATCACAAACATTACAGACATACAATTCCAAATCGTTTGCAATTACATTATAAACAGAGAAGCGTTAAAAAAAATAAAAATTAACTTATCATAACATTGATATTGCATCCCTGAGGCAACTCACACTATCACGAAATATGTCGACCTCCGAGGCGATCCGATTAAGCAATAAGATTGCCCTACCCACAGGCATTACCATTGGCAGGTTGGTTCTGCAGCGTGGCAAATAAAACAATCTGTGCTGTCTTTGACGAAGGTAATTATCAGGGACAAATAGACCTACATCACTCAGGACATCCGAGTTCTGTATACGGCCGCCAATCAGCTGAAAGAAGTGAACTCCCAAGTGAATGTTCCTCCTTCTCTCCAATGATTGGTAGCTTAGCATACCTAGCAAGAATTCAGTCGGAAAGAGCCACGGGTAATAACCGCGCTCCCTGAGGTAAAGAAAGCGCAGAAATTTTTTCTGCACTCGCTCCACCATCAGAGAATATCGGATCCCAGGCGGTGACCAAATAACGGAACTATATTCCAGCCGACTTCTTACCAGGGAATTATACAACACCCGAAGTACCTGTGTGTTCGAAAATATCTTGGCATTCCTGAAAACAAATCCAAGCATTTTAATGGAACTATTACATAGAGCAACTATGTGAAGATTGAACGATAATTGAGCATCGAACAGAACACCGAGATCTCTGGATGTAGAAGCTCTTTCAAGCTGTACCCCATCCATAAGATAGCGAAAGTATAATGTTTTCGATGCCCGTGTGTATGACATAACAAAGCACTTGGAGACGTTGAAGAATAATTTGTTACGTTTACTCCATTGGGTTATGCTCTGAATGTCACACTGAAGCTTCAAGCAATCTGAGGGATTCTCTATTTCAGAGAAAACTTTTATGTCATCAGCAAATAATAAAAAATTTGAAAACTTTATTTCGTTAGAAATATCATTTATGAATATCGTGAAAAGCAATGGTCCTAAATTAGACCCTTGTGGCACCCCTGATGAGGTGTGAAAGGCTGAAGACTGAAAAAGTCCATATGACACATATTGTTTTCGAGATGTTAGATAGCTAGAGAAAAGCTTGAGCAGATTGTCACTAAAGCCAATCCTTTGAAGCTTTCGAAGCAAAAGTTGGTGGTCCACCTTATCAAACGCTTTTGAAAAATCGCTATACGAGCAGTCGACTTGTGCACCTTTATCAAGGCACTTAGTGACAAAGTTCGTAAATACCATCAAATTAGTAATGGTTGAACGCCCTGATCTGAATCCATGCTGTTCATTAATTATGAATGGTTCTATCTTTGGGTTAATAAAACGATGTATCATGTATCGATCTGGTCATGTATCGAAAATCTTACCTGGGATTCGATCTTCTTCCATTCGCTGGAGGTCTCCCAACCATCTAAGACACTGTATTTTTATAAACTTCACTATGTTGGGCTCGTTATAAAGTCCTTCCAGCTCCTGGTTATACATTACTCTTCACACTCCACCTTCACAGAGAGGCCCAAAGATTTTTCTCAAAACCTTCCTTTCAAAGAGCAGCAGCGCAATTTCGTCCCTTTTTCTCAGTACCCAACACTCCGCACCATAAATGGTACAATAACTGGTCACAGCAATGTTTTATTCTAAGGATTAATTGTATCTCAAAATAGACGAAAATGCAAATTGGAAACAGAATATGGTGGTTGAGGCGTTTACAGGACTTATGACTTGTCATTGGTTGGGTTAAGTGCACGCTATATGTCCCCATTCCGGCCTTCTTACGACCACCACGTCTTATGTTTTATTAAGTAATAGTTTGGTTATTTATGTTGTTGATTGAAATTTCTTGGTAGAAGTTCATTGCAAATAATGAAAATAAAAAAATTGTATTAAGAATTTTTCTATGTTTATTTTTAGTGTAAAATCTACTTATTGATTTTCGTCTTCGACCGGTTTCGGCAGCTCGCTGCCATCTTCTGCCATCATCCACACCAGAAGATGGCAGCGAGCTGCCGAAACCGGTTGAAGACGAAAATCAATAAGTAGATTTTACACTAAAACATAGAAAAATTCTTAATACAATTTTTTTATTTTCATTATTAATAATTTGGTGTTTCTTGTCAGCAAACGAGATTTTAGGTTTGCTAATTACAGAACTAGTGAACTAATATATTTTTTAAGATTTTTTATCGTAACTTGATTATGTAAAAAGAAAATAAATTTTTATTATTTGTTAAACAATTAAATAAAATGATAACTTACAATACAAACGATATTTTAAAATTGGTTTTACAGAGATTTTTATTTATATGAAAATACAGTGCCGAGCAAAGAAGAAAGAACGATTTAAGTCTTTTTTTTCACAAAAAAATTTCACAAAAAAAACATTAATAAATGATAATGTATGTTTTCTGGACTTTAATTACAATGTTTTTGATGGAAATGACTGGTCTCCCAGTCTGTTGATGCCAGCAGGCCAGACGAAATCTTTCTTTGTCACTATAAATAAATAAATCTTTCTATACACTATCATTTTATTAAATTATTATTTAAAATGTACTTCAATCACGAGATTTCAGGAAAATCATGAACTTGAAAACTTTTTTTGTTTTCAGATCAAGAGTACGTAATAATTTCAACTGTTAAATTAAATAACTTTGTTTTTGTATCAAAATTGTTTTTTATTTTACGCGACAGCTGTTTCATCAAACTATGTTGACAACATCAGGTGTTACAATAATATATCAAATGAAATATTATTGTAACACCTGATGATGTCAACATAGGTTGATAAAACAGATGTCGCGTAAAATAAAATACAATTGTGATACAAAAACAAAGTTATTTAATTTAACAGTTTAAAATGTTATGGTAACATAGTGTTTCGGCCAAAACAATGGACTATACTAACTAACTAACCATCACGCCGTCTCCCCGAAAGGGTAGGCAGAAAGAATGGACTGTCGCATTTTAACCGATGCGGCACTCCATCCTTCTCTATTCGCCTCGAGGGAGACGCGGTATGATAAGTTGCGAACCTCACGCCACCAATAGGCATCTCCCACGCATAATTCGATCGTCCAACATCCACAAAATAAATCTAAAACAAATCATATAAAATACAATGATATAAAATAAAATAAAATAACAAAATAAAAATATTTTAACACATAATGTTCATTTTAGATGGTGCACTTGTTGACATTGACGATCCGGACTTTTGTGATTATTAGATTTATGTTACTCGCAACCACCGTTTTTTTTAAATTAGCTGCAATTAGGTGCTTGAAGCAACCAAACGCCAACAATAACTTAAAAATAATATTAAAGAAAATTTTCCAATTGTCATTGGAACAAATGAAAATTTTATTTTTACACCTGTTAAAATTCTTTATATTAACGAAAAAACTTGTATAATTTTAACGTCAAAAGCGCACAAACGTATTACGTTTCACAAATAACTATTATAAAGTGCGGCAACAATCAAATTAGCCAAAACAATTCACTTTTACACGAAATATCTCCAAATTTACGGGAGCACCACATGAACCAAACCAAATTTTCAAAATCTGAACCAGTATCTATTGGTTAATAGACTATTTACATAATTATTAATTATCGACTTCACATTTTGATGTTAATATACGATGAGAGTTATTTCAAACTCTTTTTGTATAACGGGTGAAGAAAAACTGTCAAAATAATTTTAAATATCCGGAGATACAAGAAACGTATCTAGACAAGTTAAATTTGGTGTAAAAATATGCAAATGAGGATTGTCAAGCTAAGTAGCGTGACGGTAGTCGCTGGGGGAGGGGAAAGGGGATGAAAGTGGGGTAAAATTGAAAAGTCTAGTACCTACCCCTCCGCCCCTATTTCAATCGCGAAACAAATAAATATTATATAATATGTTCACCTGTGGAAAATGCGTTGAAGAATGACCAGTATATTAATGTCAGTATATTTTCGATTGTTTCGATTATGTTAACAAAAATCTATTTAATTCTTTGAAACGCCACACTGGACTACTGGTATTTTGTTCTATTACGTATACAAGTAAATATCTCAAGTATTTTCTCCATTGCGGCACCGCTTACCTGCACGTACCTGCGATTTGTGCACGTGTACCTGCGGTTCATATCGAAATATTTACCGTACTTCAACATTAAGGTTTAAGTGCCGGGTTTTTGTGTTTGCATGCATTCGTGTCTGACGAATGCCTTTTAAAGTTATAACATTTCCCTTTCGGTCAATTTTAAATACGTAAATTAGCACACATCTATTTTGGTTCGGATATAAGGAGCGCATGGATGGAGAAAGAATGGTTAAAAATGTATACGTTAACGTTGTAAATGGAGTACGGAGTCAAGGTAGACCTAGGAAAACATGACAAAATTTTAACGGTTGGTCATGTAAGAAGTCGAAAGAATCGACGTGCGTGTATGACTCCCTGTATGAATGTGGAGAAAGCTAAAGAGGTGTGTCAGGATAGGGCAATGTGGCGGTTCATTCTCTCTGCCTACACCTGCGATAAACGGCGTGATGATTTGTTTTTGTTATTGTTTTTCTAATTTTTTTTTCCCTAAAGAGAACTTTCTAGTTATTTGAGTAATTCTTATATAATAACAAAGATTTTCACGAATTAACTAACTAAACATCACGGCGTAGGCAGAGAGGATGGACTGCCAAACTCTTCTGTCTTGACATAATTCTCGCACCCCTTCTACATTCACTCACCGTGATACGCATGCTCGTCAATTGTTCCTACTTCGAACATGGTGGCCTTTAAGTATTTAGTTAATTTGGTCTTGCCATGTTTTCCTTTGCCTTTCTACTTGTTTATATCTTTTTAACCATAATTCTCTCATATGTTTAAACTATTTTAGTGACCCTTTCTTTTCAACAGCTTCATCGAATATTATATCAAAATTGAAAATTAAATTAAAATTAAATTAAAATATTGTTTTTTCGGACACTCTTCTGAGTGATCTCATTTATACCTTCGGCCAACTCCAAGCTTTACTATCACACATGGGAGACTGGATGGGAGACTGGATAGACTTTCATGATTTGTATCAATATTGTTTTTGGAACTTTGGGTATATCTATGTAACTTGTTTTTCTCGATCGACGTTTCGGAGATCGTTGCAGTCTCCATCTTCAGTCATGAGGAACTACTCAATCGAGAGGGATACGACTGAGAAGAATAAGAGAAAATAAATAGAGCCATTATTTAAATCGTAAATCACCATAACCCTTAAATAATAATGGCGGCGTGAGTGGTCGGAATACCCAAATCGATTTAGAATTTAAGAGGTCCCTACAAATTCACGAAAATTTATGAGTACAGGTTCTCATTATTTGGTCCAGGGCTGTTAATTTATATTGCGCGAACGTGACCCCCATTAGATACGGGATTGAAACAATTATGTCAATTATCGATTTTTCGAGTAATTGTGTCGTTTCAGGTTGTAATTGTATCGCTTCCGTTTTTTGATACAAAAATACAAACAATGTTAGCAAGAATTTAGAATTATATAAAGCGATGTTTTTTAATTACTTCCAATTGTCTTTATTTCGACGGGGATCGGTTTCTACAGGCTCGCTGGCATCGACAGATTGGTGACATTGTTACAAACGGACTCCTTTATATACATACAGATCAGGGTTGGTAAACATAATTTTTGTATAGAATCATATTTAATAAAAGCACAAGTGGATGTTGTTAAAAAACGCCTGCGCGTAGTTGTCCCGAAAATAAATAATATCTCTAAAATTAGTCATCCTATTTAAATAAAATAAAAGATTGTTAATAATTTACAAAAGCTTTATTTGTAATTTTTCACATTTTACAAAATTACACATTTTAGTAAAATAATAAAAACATTTTTTTTTTCAATATTAAATTTAAAAAAAATTTCTTATGCCACATCGTGTCAAAATTTCAAAGCAATGGGTGCATAGCTTTCGGAGATATAAGATTAGGAACAAACGAACTTTGAGCTTTTAGTTTATATTGAAGTAACAAATGAAAATTCAAAGTTTTTCTAGCGGCATTAAATTTTCCAGAGCTTCATGCAAATAGCTCAAACTTTATATTTGTATATAAATGATGTTTTTTTTGAGGTTTGGTTTTATTGTTTGTACAGATTGTTGTTTCTACAGACTGTCGATTTGACAGTTGATTTGTAGTCAGTCTTTTTGCCATTTCCCCATGAATACACTGACGTCAGAACAGCGCTAGCACAATTGTGCAAATTTATTTTTAAAATCATGGTTCGGTTCGCCAAACTTATCGTGCATTACGTCCATTTTACGGTCGACATAATCGTCCATCCAAATAATTTATTCGGAAGACCATGGATCGTTTTCGCACCACGTACATTCTAGTGGATAATACGCATCCACAAAGCCGACAATTGTCGAAAATTGGATTTCACGATTGCGCTTCATTTGAGCTAGCCGTGGCGCTCATATGCCCGAAATCATATTTAAACAATAATGGCATAAAATTATCTATTAAATAAAGCCAATATCATAGACATTAAAAATTTTTTAATGTGTTTTATTTCATTTTGAATATGTATTGTATACCTCTAATAAAACACCCTAATATACCTGTCCACTCGTACACTAGTTTACAGTGTATTTCTATGCGCATGGCAAATTCACTGCCCATCCGCGCCAAACAGCTCTGATTGCATTTTGATTGCAATCAGGGTGCAAACGCGATTTCCATTTCCCTGAAAATTTGTCAACGAGTCAGCTGAAATGATTCAATAGCCTTGAAATTATTCCGCTATCGATATATATTATAGACAATCTATATGTAGACATGACTAATACTTTATAATATTTAATTGTGACACGTAATACGTTTGTACTGTTTTGCTGTTGAAATTATATTAGTTTTATCGTTTTTATAAATAATTTTGACAGGTGTACCAATAAACTTTTCATTTGTTCCAATGACAATTTGAATAATTTCTTCAATATTATTTTTAATTTCTTGCTGGTTAAGTGCCTAATTACAGCTAATTTAAAAAACGGTAGATACGTGTAACATAAATTAAATAAACACAAAAGTCCGGATCGTCCATGTCAACATGTGCAACATCGAAAAAAACATTATGTGCTGAATTAAAAAAACGGTTGATTCGTGGTACATAAATTAAATAGTTAATATGTGCACCATCTAAAAGAACATTTTGTGTTAAATCATTTTTATTTTATATCATTGTATTTTATATGATTTGTTTTAGAGTTATTTTGTGGGTGTTGGACGATCGAAGTGTGCGCGGGAGATGCCTATTGGTGGCGATGAGGTTCGCAACCCATCACATCGCGTCTCCCACGGGACGAAAAGAGAAGGATGGAGTGCCGCATCAGTAAAAGTGTGACAGTCCATTCTTTCTGCCTACCCTTTCGAGGAGACGGCGTGATGGTTACATAGTTAGTTAGTTAGACTAATACTTGGTAGTCATATCGTTTTGCCTACAAGTTAGTAAAAACTCTTGCTTTAACAAGGATGCAAAACGTATTTTATGCTCCAAATTGCCGCACAAAGGTACTTTGAAACTCTTAACAACTATAAAATGGCATTAATATTTTTAAAATATTGTCAGTATTACAAATAAAATCGTTATATCAACAAACAAACTAACCATCACGCCGTCTCTTCGAAAGTGTAGGCAAAAATTACGGATCGTCGGACTGTTATTTACTGTCATTCTTCTCTCGTTCCTCAACATTCATAAATCGTGTCATGCACGCAGTCGATTTCTCTGACTCCTCACATGGTCAAAATATAATATTTGATTGAATTGATCTATCACGTGTTCCTTGATCTCTCTCTATATTTTTTTTCGTTTATATCGTTAACATATACGTTCTTTTTCATTATTTCATTGATTTCAGCGCTCTTGGAGTGATTACATAAAATGGCACTTTTGAAATAAATAAATTTATTATTATACATGATTACATGTATTGTCCAAACCATCTTAATGACCCATTCGCTATTTTGTACATAAAATGTGACCGATATTTCATGTAATATATAATATATCTCTTATTTATAGACGGAAAAAATGTATTTCACAAAGAAAAGTAATTTTATATTTAAAAAAGAAGTCAGAAAAGTAAAAGCTAGGTAAAATTATACTTAAAAACTTACTAACCACCAAGCCCGCTCCCCGAGGGGGAGGCAGAAAGAATGGGCTGCCACACTTTACATTCCTGACATATTTCTATCGTTTCCTCAACATTCGTACGTATCATGCACGCGCGTCGATTTCTCCGACTCCCCATCTGACCGACATTTAATGTCATCGATCATGCCACGTATTCCTCGGCCTTCCTCTTTTTCATGTTCCGTTCACGTCGTTTACATAAACCTTCTTCACCATTCTGTCTTCATTCATTCTTTCCATGTGTCCAAACCATCTTAACGACTCTTTCATTATTTTGTTCATAACACTTTCATTCGCACCGCATTCACTTATTATATTTTGCATTTGATACTCTATCATGATCTGTATATTACGCTGCTTTAGCATACTTCTTTAAAACATCTGATAAAATTAAAGTGTACCTACACGCACAATGTTGTGTTAAATCCTATATAGACTTGTATCTCGCTCTGTTTGTTGCGAACGTTCAGGTATATAACGTGCTCTAATATAAACAGTGTTTGTTGGTATTAAACTAGAGTTTGGAATGAAGCGTTCGCCTAAACTTAGACTGTCGTCACATGTCGTCACCGCTCGATCGTAGTCAGTGTTGCGAATAGTGACGGGGTATTATCGAAGTTCTGATAATCGAATCGTTCGAATAACCAATCTACCAAAATATTCTTCTTCTTCTTAAAGACATTTCTGCTCCTTTTGTCAGTCTGGCCTCCCTTGAGAGGTTAACTCCCAGCTATCCCTCCATCTCTTTGGCGTTGTTCCGGGAATACGGTAGCCAACAGGAATCTGATGCTCCACAACGTGTTGGATTCATGAAGATTCCATCCTTTGCACGTGCGCATTCCAGTATCTTCTGCGTTGTCTGCCCCATCTTATGATATCTTCCACGTAAACCTCTGTTTTTTGAAGTTTTATCAATTTTATGGGAATGACATGTTTTGACACTTTATCATACATATTGATGTTTTAGTATTGACCCTTATGTACAGAAGCGATGCATGAAACTGGCAACAGAAGAATTAAAGTAGTATAAGTGCAGTAGAAATGAGATCTCTTAGATGAATGTGTATAAAATCTGCGTATAATTGAGTGTCGAATGTTTGCATTGTGCAAGTGAATGCAGTAAGAATGAGAGTGTTATGAATAAAATAATTAAAGGATCATTAATATGGTTTGGGTACATGGTAAGAATGAATGAAAAAATAAAGGTAAAAAAGAAAATTTCAACGATGTAAACGGATCTATAAATACTATACTCGGAAGATTGAGGAAAGTGTGTCACGATCAAATAAGTCAAATATTGAATGTCGGCCACGTGAGGAGTCGGAAAAATCAACGTCTGTGCATGGCACTAAATATTAATGTTGAGGAATCGAGAAAAATATGTCAGGAAAGAACATTGTGGCGGTCCATTCTTAGTGCTTGCTTTTCAGGGAGACGGTGTAATGGTTAATTAGTTGATTAGTTAGTATAATAAAACTTCTAGAAAACAAACATTTTCATTCGTAATAAGTATGTACATACATTCAATAAACAAATAATTAGGAACATACTCGTATAATCATATACAATAAAGAAAGCTTAAATGGTTTGAACATCTTCATTCCACAGTTATCCCACAAGTTCTTCATGGGTATGCTGGGATACCATAATTTGCAGACAAGAGTGAATTTAATGACACTTACCTATTTCGACTTATTAGGATAATTCAGTGAGAACTTCGCCATTTTGGACAGTATTCATCTTTATGATCCAGATGGTTATCTTTGACAGCATCGGCACAGATTATTTTATCTCCAAATATGCAGCCATCCTGCCATTGGTGATGGCGGTAGGGAGATAAATCAAACAAATAAATCAACATTTTCAAGTTGATAAAACAATGTACAAGTACAATAGTAAAATAATTCTAAAATTGAAGAGTATTCAGCCCCATTATCATCGTACTTGTCCACGTTCTCTTGAGTCGATGTTTTCTCGCAAGTCGTCGAATCAAATGTTTGTAATTGTAATGTCAGGGAAAAATCAACAACTTTAATTTAAATTTAAATTTTGATGTATGGAAATATTATAATAGATTAGGAGAGTGCGGTTAAAATGTTGTATGGAAGCACTGCGAATGAAAAAAAAATCGATGGAGGCTAAAAATGCATTCTTCAGTAGTACAAAAATACCAACGTGTAATTAAAATAATTATATCAAATATTCTTTATCAATAAAATCGATTGTTTGTTTATTGTGTCGTTAATTTCCCATCTCTAATGTACTCGTATGTACAGTTTTGTATGAATGGCGGGAATTGTGTGCAGTGGGTGCCGAGTGATAGTACCGGGCTGGCTACTGTAATTATGCTAGTATAGAGTGGTCGGCAAACTCATTCGCTAAAAGAGCCCAGATATCAGTAGAACAATGATTTAAATTACTTTAAAGTGTATTATTTTGTTACAATCACCCTGTAATTTGAAGTTTGTAAAACTAGGATCACTGAATCTAGGATTTCCTTTTTTTGATTTTTTTTTTTGAATGAGTTAATAAAAAAAAATTCTAGCAATGCGGTAAATGGCGGTAGCTTTTCACATTGCGTTAAAAAGATCTTCTGCTTAATGCTTAAAATACAATCTTCATAGATGGCGTTAGTGTGTAGATTGAATATACTACCATGTAAAGGGTGGTGTTGGAGATTAACATATACACAACTTCCAAAAAATTGTCAGACATGGTGGTCATAAAAAAAAATAAGGTGGTATGGGGAATGTTGTACGGGTGCGTGCGCTTTACCCAACCAATGCCAGGTCATAAGTCCTGTAAACACCTTGATCAACCATATTCCATTTTCAATTTGCATCTTCGTCTCTATTGAGATACAATTGATTCTTGAAAAAAAAACCCTTGGTGGATCTCAGCCTCCTCCAAGAAACGAATTTCTCGAAGTGTTCGTAACGTTGATTGTTTACGAGGTTAGGTTGTTGGCCTAACGCCCAACCATCTTACTAGGAGCGCCAGGGTTTTTCTGTAGGGGTGTTCTTTCCCTTAGCTGGGGGTGAACGGTTTTGTGGCGCCGAAAATCGCCATTCGCCCTCTCTCTGTTAGCTGTGGCACATCAACATATCAACACACCCAGGGTTTGCGGGATCATAAAGATCACACGTAGACGCCAGAGAGTCGGACTAGATGGTATTGTTGCTGATGTTATGCAACTATGGCGTTTCATGAAATTTATTGGTACACATAGCTTCCAGCATGGTATGTTCCCCCACGGCCCTAACCATCCATTCGAACCTCCAAATAAATAAATTAATTAAATATTCACTAGGAATTTAAAATAACTAACCGTCACATCATTTTTCCGGAGTGGCAGGCAGATAATATGGATCGCCACTCAATTCTATCCAGACATACCTTTCGAGCTTATTCTATATTCATACATTGTAACACGCATGCTCGTCGATTTTTCCGACTTCGAATGTTGGCGCTTTTTAGTGAATGATTAAGAAAGTAATGCTAATTTTCTTGACGGTTTTTGAGTTTAAACATTTTGAATAATCAAATTCATTTTTTCAAACAGTTCATGTATTATATATTCTATTTTCATTTTCTTGTAAATTTTGGGATTTTTTGTTTGTTTTTACTTACTAAATAACTAACGATGATACAGTTTCTCCGGAGAGAAAGGTAGTGAGAATGAACCGCCACACTGCTCTATCTTAACAAAGCTCTTAAGATTCTTCTATATTCATACATCGTAACATGCACGCTCGTTCATTTTTCCGACCTCGAATGTAGGCGCCTTTAGTAAATATTTTATTAAATTTGTCATGCCATGCTTTCCTTGGTCTTCCACGGCTTCCCTTTCCACTCACACTGCTTGTATACAACATTTATAACAGTGTTATCTCATTTATTTGTTCCATTTATCCAAAACATTAGTTATTATTTTTTCTTATTTAATAGTCCATTGTTTTGGCCAAAACACTAAGATACTTCAACATTATTACTAATAAAATTTAAAACATTGTTATAATATCCCACTTTATTTTTATTCACTGAGAGTGTCGCGACAGCTGTTTCGCCAACGGATGTTGGCATCATCGGGTGTTACAATAAACTAAAAAACATTTTTTTAAAGTTTATTGTAACACCCGATGATGCCAACTTCGGTTGGTGAAACAGCTGTCGCGGTACTCTCAGTGAGTAAAAAGAAATTGTGATATTATAACAGTGTTTTAAATTTTAACAGTAATATTTTTTTCTTATGATGCAAATATCTGCCTTACATTTATTCCTTCTTACGTTGTTCGGTTATTTTCGTTTCATGCACGAATCGAGGTTCTCGTCAATAAGACTGATTTCATTTTGTACACAAATCATTTTGAATTAAAATAAATTTACGTGTTTTAAACATTTCCTTCGTAGAAGAGTTGCACTCAAATAGGCAAAGGGCTACATTTGGCTCACTAGTCGCTGTTTGCCGACCACTGATCTAGTATATTTAGCCTCGCACGTCGGCCAAGGTCTGCAGTGCATAGGTGATGACATCCAGCTAATTATATCGCCGTAATTTGCCACACAAATAGTTTGACTTAGAAATTCTACTATAAATTTAAAATTAAAATATTTCTAAAATCATAGGTCCAATACTATTACAGAACTTTGTAACAAAATTTTCTATATTTTGAGAAAATGCTATTCTTAGTATCGTGTCAAACCATAACCACACCGTCACTATAACCAACGACCTTTGTGGCCTAGTGGCAAGTGCTACTGCTGTCACACCGAAGGTCCCGGGTTCGATTACCGGCGATGGCAGATGATTGTCACACCGTTTTTGGTCTGGCGTAGAAATCACTTGACATCATCACAAATCATGAGAATCAATATGATAGCTATACTATTTACATCGATTTGGCTCACTCTGTAACGATGTAAAGAGCGATTCAACAAAATAACAATATATTGAACGCTAAGGCATTAATACTGTGGAATTCCATAGTAATATACTTAGGAGATTGAAAATAACTTTGTTTAATTCACTTATTATTAAAAAAATATTTAAAAACACTAGAATCTGATTATTGATTAATTATGTTTTCAAACTCCCCCTTTTACTCCTTTCTCCTTAAATACTTTGTATACATTTAATCTCCCAAGCTCCCATTCCCAATCGAATGCAAATTAATCATTTATTAATTTCTATATAAATTATGTCTTTTCAAATGTATTTTTTTGTTTCGAATTTTAAATGCGTTTTTGTTTGTTTAGTTTTTATTATATTTTTACACCTGAAGATGGAGGTATCTTCGGAAACATGTCGTGTTTTTTAATATTTTTTTAAAAAATAAGTGGATTAAACAAAGTTATTTTCTAACTAACTAACTAACTAACCATCACGCCGTCTCCCCGAAGGGGTAGGCAGAAAGAATGGACTGCTACACCTTTCTTTCCTGACATATTTCTCTCGCTTCCTCAACATTCATACATCGTGTCATGCACGCGCGTCGATTTCTCTGACTCCTCACATGGCCGACATTCAATATTTGATTTATTTTATCGTGCCACGTTTTCCTCGGTCTTCCTCTATTTCTGGTACCATTTACATCATTAATATATAATTTTTTTACCATTCTTTCTTCATTCATTCTTTCCATATGTCCAAACCATCTTAATGATCCTTTCATTATTTTGTTCATGACACCATCATTCGCACCGCATTCACTTCTTATATTTTCATTCGACACTCTATCATACACAGAATATCCACACATTCGTCTAAGAGATCTCATTTCTACCGCATTTATTCTACTTTCATCCTTCCTTTGCCAGTTCCATGCTTCGCTTCCATACATAATAAAATGTTTAATAATAAAATAAAATAATAAATAAGTTATTTTCTATTTCCTAAAATAACAATAATAATATAATATATTATCAGAAAAACATTAATACACCATAGGATATTGTTTCCTTCCGGGCCCTCGGCGTCCCTCAATTTTCCCCTCCAATATCAGTTGGAGAAGGTGGTACTTTTCCCCATCGAGTATATGACCCAGATGTGAGATCTTTCCAAACTTGATATTTGAAAACAATTCCCTGTCAACTCTAGCTCGCCTCAGGACTTCGGTATTGGTCACCATGTCTGTCCAGGGGACTCTGAGCATTCGGCGATGGAGCCACATTTCAAATGCTTCTAGTCTGTTCATTGAGTTAACTTTCAGGGTCCAAGTTTCACACCCGTACAATAAAACAGACCGCATTTGATCATTCTCTTGCGGAGTTTCAAGTTTACGTTATCATTGCAGAAGAGTGATTTCATTTTATTAAACGTAGCCCTTGCTGCCTCAATTCTGCATTGTATCTCTACATCTGGGTTAAAAGATTGCTTTGGTATGCTGCCGAGGTATTCAAATGATTCCACCCTTTCAACGTTACGGCCGTTCAAATGCAATACTGACCCACTGTAGTCAAGTTAATTATTGAATATGGTATATTACACCATTCTTCTAACAACAATAAATAGGAGAGTAGTTTACATGAATAACAAAGAAGCAGATAGCTTTTGATATCTTATTTAAGTATTCTTTTGTTTCTACCCCAGACGAGAACAATAGATTAAAATATTTATTCATAACACTGAAAAGCCCGCAATCTATTAATGTAAACAACTCAAAACCTAGTTATAGTGCCGAGAACATGCAAAGATCTCGGATAAATTTATTTCTATGAAATAACTCGCATATTTAAAGTTCGAAATACACTGCTCTGTAAACTTTGGCAGTTTTTACTCCTTAAATCAGTGTCCATGAGTTCTTAGGAAGAACTCGTGGAAATAACTCACTAAATCAGTAGCTAGTCTTCTGACATCCGAGTTATTTTCACGGATTCTGAGTTCTGAGTTCCTTTCATGAGTTCTTCCTAAAGTAATGTAATAATATTTTTAAAAAAAATTTAAGACACTTAAAACTACTTTAAACTTTTAAATTAAAAAACTTTGTTTTATAAATAACAATTGTATTTTTATTTTACGCGACAGCTGTTTCTATATACATATATAATAGCATTTTTTTATAAAATAGTTTTAATTAAATATTCCATTGTTTTGCCGAAACGCTATGATATTTTAACATTATAAACTGTTAAATTAAAAAACGTTGGTGCATGGATCACAATTGTATTTTTATTTTACGCGCCAGCTGTTTCGTCAACCTATGTTGACATCATCAATTGATATAAATTTTTTGTGATTTTTCGAACAAATACAGATAAAGGTTCGAAAAATCACGAAAATTAGACATTTGATGTATTATTGTAACACCTGATGATGTCAACATAACGATTGACGAAACAGCTGTCTCGTAAAATAAAAATAAAATTGTGATACCTAAAACAAAGTTTTTTTAATTTAACAGTTTACAATGTTAAAGTACGAGTATCATAGTGTTTCGGCCAAAACAATGGACTTTTTGATTAAAACTATTTTATTATAAAAATATACAATATAGATAGTATGTAAATAAGTAACAATACGTGTAAGTAAATGGGGCGCATATTATATAAAAATTAGAAAAACATGAGTCATGTGAGGAGTCCACATTATCGACGTCCGTGCCATATGACACCGATGGGAAGAGCAATCAATCTGCTGAACGCTGTCTCCTCGGAAATCGACGTCTTTCATATCAGTGAAAGTACGTTCAGAAGGCAAATACTCTCAATTCTGGAGAGTATCCTGTCTTCCTAATGTTGAACCATCTCACATGCGTTTCTGGTAGTATACTATACACAATATATTATTTTACCCGTTCTCAATAGATGCCTTAAAAATTAATTTTGTAATGTCTGTTGATGAATTAAACTGATTTGATTTGATTTGATAACACTTTCAATGAATTTTGGGTAGTATCTCTTTTATTTTCTCCCCAGCCATCTCTCCACTGTTAAATCTCGGATTTTTCTAACAGTCTCCATTTTCCTCTGTCCTGCGCGACTCGTACACTTCTTCTACCCCCACTGGAATTATATCGTCAGCTCATCATTTTTGGGCTCGACCGATGCTTCCTTTTTCTTCCCACAGTCTCCACATAACACTTACATTCGTAGTAATTCTAAATTATTTTTAACTAATTTCATTAATAAGATTTAAATAATTGAATTAGCGTTATCACTTTAGAACACAGTTTCATTGACTTTATTACCCGCACCAACCCTTCTTTCGATATCATTATCCGTTCGGCCATCCGCTGTGAACATGCTACCTAAATACACAAATTCACTCACCTGCTCCAAGTTCTCTCTGCTTACACTGAGCTTAATATAAATTTAATTAATGTGAATAAATACAGGTTTTCGTTCGTATTTATTATGAAAAAATATCATTTTCATTAAATAGTTTTATCCACCCGCGATCACGTCAAATGTTGCTACTTGGTGTACAAATAGTATAAGCTTTGCTTATAAAATGTCTTTTAAACCGTATTTCTGCGTTACGATAATGAGAAAGCTCACATAAATAAAGAGAACGGCAGTTCGGGGAAACTTTTACGACCCCCAAATTATTAACCGCAAACTGCGGAATCCTCATTATTAGCCCGGGTAGGCCTTAAACGGGAGCAAAGCACCAGCCTAGTTTTTAGCATCCCTTCTGTCGTTTCACTTTTATATACAATACTTTCTGTATTCGCCTTCATTTTGTATTATAAATTCTTGAATGTATTGTAAATTCTTTTAAATATAATTGAAAAATTTACAACAACAACAACAACAAACCATCACGCCGTTTCTCCGCAGGGGTAGGCAGAGAGAATGGACCGCCACACTACTCTATCCTGGCACACCTCTCTAGCTTCCTCCACATTCATACATCGAATCATACACGCACGTCGATTCTTCCGGCTTCTGACATGACCAACCTTTAATATTTGATTAATTTGGTCATGCCATGTTTTCCTCGGTCTACCTCGACTCCTTACTCCATTTACATCGTTAACGTATACTTTTTTAACCATTCTTCACCCATGCGCTCCATATGTCCGAACCAACGCAGCGAACCTTTCATAATTTTGTTCATAATACTTTCTTTCGCTCTACATTCCTTCCTAATATCAGCATTTGAGATTCTGTCGTACATCGTTCTACCACACATACGTCTTATACATATTTATGTACCAAAAATATTGTAGAAACAGTTTTTCCATAGTTGTTTAATCTATACATGGACAATTGTATGTAAGAATTAGATGGCATTAACGCTGGTGCGAAAATGAACAATATGTACGAGTACATCAGCTGTTTGCTATATGCAGACGACGCTGTTTTAATCGCTGGCATCATGGATGATCTACAAGTCCTAGTGTCAAGAATGTACGAAGTATGCAATAAGTATGACCTTGTTATGAACGTGTCAAAGTCTATAGTTACGGTATTTGAAAAAGTAAGAATATATGACGGATTGTGGCGTAAGTGCGAACGGTGAGAAGTTAGAGTAAGTTACCGAATTTGTTTTTATAGAAAGCATATTTACAAGAGATGGAATGGAGAAATATATCGGAAGAAAGGTTGGAGCTGGAAACAAAACAAATGGTGCACTCAAAGTCATTACCGCAAATAGAAATATATCGACTGAAGCAAAGATGGCAGTGCAAAATGGAGTTCTAGTGCCGACCCTTATGTATGTAAGTGAAGCTTGGAGTTGGCCAAAGAAGGATGAAAGTAGGATAAATGCCGTAGAAATGAGGTTACTAAGAATAATGTGCGGAAAAACAATGAATGATAGAAAGCTAGGGGATAGAACGCTTGGCTCCTGATCTAGGGGACTTGGGTTCGAGTCTGGACACGATCAGATTCCTTATTCATAATAATGAGCTATTTTCTGCTCACATTGAAGATTGTAAAATAAATTCTAATATCATTGATTTAAATCTTTGATGTTAGTCTTTTTTTTTTAAATAAAATAAAATAAAAAATGATAGAATGTCTAATGATGAAGTAAGAAAGGAATGTAAGGCGGATGAATGCGTGATAAATAAAATTAAGAAAGGGTCACTAAGATGGTTTGGACATATGGAACAAATGTTAACACCTGACGATGTTAACGTCGGTAAGCGAAACAGCTGTCGCTACAATTTCAAAATAAATCAAATTATTAGTGATATTCTCTAACAGTGTTTTAATTAAACTGTTAATAATATTCATTTATAACAAATTTTCAAAAATACTTAACCCTTAACGTACCGTGTTCAAAACAAAACGCTCGCTCCCATGTGGTCAATTCAGTTTACCGCTAACTTTATCTAAATATCAAGCATATGACTAGATGAATCAAAATTTAATTTATGTCATCTTGTAGGGAATCTCATTAGGAATAGATCGATATCTATAACATACATGGATTATTTGAAAAACATATCATTATTACTTTTTTTCTGGAACCATGCGATTTCTGATATAGAATGCGAGATAGCATATGAATAACTGACACCAAGTATGAACTTGTCTCGCCCCGCCGCGCCGTGGCGCTATAATTTTACGTATGATAAAGGCACCTAGGCAAAATATATAGAACGTTCAAGACAACGAGTATGTATTAATATTTGTCCCTTTTGGTAAAGTGTTAATATTTTCACAGTTCTGATATTATTAAGTTGCGTGCTGCGTTTCCGTCCACAGTCGGTATTATTACGTACCTATGAAAAGGCCAAACATATAATTTATAATACGTTCAAAACAGCGAGTAAGTATTTGTCACTTTTGATAAAGTTGTAAATATTAGCAAAACAAATTCTACCTTAACACGAATGAAGGTGAGGGCAGTCTTAAAAAATATTTTTTTTTGGGATGAAGGAAGTAATTTTTTGCTTTTTTTTTATTACGAAATATTGAGAACACTTCAATGGAGGATTACAATTTTTTTTATAATATTAGGGTCCATAGGTTTTAAGAAAATCAACTTTAAATTGGCAGTGGAAACTCAATTGACCACATGGCAACGCGACGGTTAATGACGCAATTGAAACATAAAATGAACCCAACGGTCGTTTCCTGTCAATTGTTCTCCATTATTAACTCGTTTTTCTATTGTAAGATGTAATAATATAAACACCGAAGCTAAACCGCAAAATGGCGAAGTAATTCTAATTAATTCCTCGGGGGAACCGCCGGACTGTAAGATTTCTTTTCATTTCCTTATCGTGGATTTTTCCAATAAACTGTACCATGGATTCGGAATCCAGGCACTTTGAGAAATGGCAAGACCCCTAAAGGGGGGTGCAAGGAACGGGGTGGGTGGGGGCGACCTTATTTTAATATTTAACCGCTTATTTACACCTTTAAAAGGTGTCGGGGATAAAGCTAAAAGTCAGCACAATGGCACATGTTTACCCGATGAGTACGTGAAAAATAAGTGCTAATTTTGTATTTGAACTGAATCATATTATAAATAGGCAAAAACCCGAATGTCATCAAGAAAGAGTACGAGAATATTTTGAATTCAAAGGAGCGAATATTAATTTATAGAAGTAAACACGTTTGTTTAGTGGTTTTCTTCTTCTTCTTCTTTTTGTCCTGTCACACCTCCGTGGTGCATAGGGCCTCAAGGAACCTTCTCCACCCGACTCTATCGCATGCCTGATGCCTAATATCATCCCAAGTGAGGCCTGCCGCCTTAACCTCGTTCTGCAGGGTTCTTTTCCAGGTGGCTCTAGGTCTGCCTCGCTTTCTCTTTCCCCCCATAGGGGACCAGTCTAGTGCACCCTGAGCGATGCAGGCTGGGTTCCGTCTCATAGTGTGACCGATCCACTGCCATTTGCGTCTAGCGACCTGTTCTCTAATTGGCTTTTCGCCTGCCATAGTCCAGAGAGCGGCATTTGACACTATTTGGGGCCAATAGATTTTGAATATTGAGCGAAGGCACCTATTTATAAACACCTGGAGTTTACCAATAACGTCCGCGGTAGACTTCCAAGTCTCACATCCGTACATCAGCACGCTTTTAACGCTACTGCTGAATATTTTGCTGAATAAATTATATAAATATTGACAAATTTGTTTCTCCTTGCGAGAGCATTTTCAAACTGAACCTAATCGCCAAACAGGGTGTCCTTATATAGAAGTTTTCTAAAATCAATATAAGGACACTTTGTTTGGCGATTGGGCTCAGTTTGAAAATGCCCTCGCAAGGCGAAACAAATTTGTCACTATTTATGTTAATTAAATCCAAGTAAAACAACTAAACAATCGTGTTTACTATTATAAATTTATAATGGAGTTTTACAAAACTCATACCTCAACCACCAACAAGAGAGTGATTTAAAAGTAAGTATTGGAAGATGGTCACGAGCTGTAGAAATAGATTTAAAAACTAAATAACCAAAAAAAAGTTTTTTTATTTGATTTAAATTGTTTCTATATTTTCGAATTTTCTTATTTAGAACTCTACATTATGTGCGTCTTGCATGTGCTAATTTGTAACACTATATAAGATTAGTTAAACTCGTATATTCAATTCCTTTCCTACTCTTCCGTTCCTATTTATCCATTATATTCGTTATGTCAAAAATCCAAAAAATATACCATTAAAATTTTATTTACAAACTTTGAAATAAATAAACATATATTTAAAAAAATAAAAATTCTATTAGCTTTAATTTTAAAATTCACAAAAATTAGTATTTCATGAAAATTATAATGTTGTTTATTAAGATTATATTTCTTTTTGTTACAGGTAAGACAGATTACATATTTTTAATATGCTGATTGAACGTTATTATTTCACGTCTGGGTAAGTATTTTTTTACTTACAATTTAAAATTAATTTTTCTCTTTATTATTGGCCGGTTTCGATACGATGAAGATATGGAATGTAATGAAATTGGTGGATAGGTAAACCTATCCGATTACTTGTTAAAAATAAAAAACGTGTTCTGTTATATCATGTAACCACAAAATTAATAAGAAACAAAATATTTTTAAATATTTTTTTTTACAAGTTTTCTGAATTAAAATACAATTTTCATCGTGAAAATTCACGGGAAAACATCCTAATCAATATGAATAAAAACGTCAGTTCTCTAGGAGTTTCATTATATTATAATTTAGATAGAATGACATGTTTCGCCCTGGAATGACATGCCTTAGAAGGGCAAAACATGTCATTTCATCTAAAATATAATGTAATAAAACTCCTAGAAGACAGACGTCTTTAATATATTAATTATTTATTATGGAGTTTTACATCATTGTCCAAGAAACAAAAAGAAAAACAATATTATTCTTCTTTTAGACTTTTGGTCTGTTCCTGTTATCAGGCTAGCCTCTCTTTGGAGGCTGACTCCCAGCTATCCCTCCATCTCTTTGGTGGTCTTCAGGGGGGAGAGTAAGAATCTGGAAAAATATTATAGTAATAAATTCAACTATTTTGTATAGCGCCATCTTTGTGTAAAACCCTCAGATTGTTCTTCCCCGTGTTAATGGTAAAAGATGTTAAATATTTCAATATTGATAATCGACCCAGGCTCTCTTAGATGCAGGTGACAGGGCAGCTCGGGCACTGCGTTATATGCAGCATATATTGCTTCATATATAGTGCGTCCTTTCGCTACGAAGATTCCACCATGGGTTCCAGCCCCAGTTGATTTCATATTCTTTCTCTCTGTTATTTCCCATCATCTGGGATCGGCGCTCCTCGTACGAAGAAACCAAACTTTTCTGTCCTGGCTCATCTCTACCCTCAGATTCTCGTGCTGCAGCTCCTTTTTCTTGCTGACCCATCGTGTTGCCATTGGGGGGCCTCTGCCTCTTGACTTTGTGGGAAAGCTGAAGGCGACCCTACCTGATTTATTTAAATTTAATTAATCGATCCAATCATTCGTTCATTCATTTCTCGGCGCTACATCCCGGTGTGGGACTTGGCCTCCTCCACAACGGTCCTCGAATGTCTTCTGTCTCTGGCCATCTCTCTCCATTCCCCAGCTCCTTACATTTTCTCCCAATCTTCTTCCACGCAATCCGCCCATCTTTTCCTCGGTCTGCCTCTTGGTCTCTTTTCTTTTAATTCTGTAAGTTCATTCCTCCAGCGTGGGTCCAAAAATTTTTCTCAGTATTTTCCTCTCAAAAACTATCAGCCTGCCTTTCTCTCTCTGCATTAGAGAGCATGCCTCACAGCCGTAGGTGACTACCGGTCTTATGATAGTCTTATATATTAAAAGTTTGGTATTTCTGCTGAGTTACTTAGAGTCCAGAAGCTTCTTACACTCATGAAAAGATCTGTTTGCTGCTAAGAGGCGAATATTTAATTCTTTTGCCAGCTTGTTCTTGGAATTGAGGTTAATCGATCCAATAGTGAATCCAAAATTATAAATAATCCATCAAAACTTAAGATCCTCTAGACGGTAAATAAATTATTAAACCTCTCACGGTTTACTTATTTTATTCGGCAAAGCGTCTTATTTTAAAAGAAAATTAATTGATAATCAAACGACTAAGGTATCTGTATAATGGTGAAAAATCTTAAAATAAAAATAGTATTTTCCAGCTTTAAAACGTTGGTTTTACAGAATATTAAGACCGGCGAAGTCAAACAATAGAAACAACTGTGTAAAAACGGTAGCATATCGCCATGTCGTCACCTGAGAGTAAGAGGGTTCCAACTAACAAAATTTCACATTTGGCTTTTTTCGTGAAAAGGGTTCTTACTAACCTTATCTATACGTACAATTAAAAAAACATGTAATAGTATCGTCATTTTGATGTTACGAAAATAATCAAGTTTCATCTGATCATTCAAAACACACGATTCACTGAAGAAGGATTCATTTAAACTTAGAACTTTATTATTCCAACTGTTGCCAGACAAAATTTACACGTTTCTCGGTAAAAGAATCTCTGGAAATTGGAATAAAACCCTTTTATTCCATGATACACACCCGAAACCAACAAAACTTTGACTTCATTTTTCTCAGCTTTTTACTTTTGTCAGTTGGAACCTTCTTACTCTCAGGTGACGATGTTGCTATAAGATGAGATGTATTAAATAGAAATGCCCCAGATGTTCTTTCACGTGTTTATTAATATCCGTAGAAGTTTTAAAGTATCATCTCTATTATAAATAATAATAATAAAAGAACTCGGTGCACTTAAAGTAGTCATCGCAAATAAAAGCCTATCCAAAAAAGCTAAAATGGTAGTTCACAATGGTGTTCTTGTACCGACCCTTATGTATAGCAGTGAAGCATGGAATTTGCAAAAAAAGATGAAATGATACTTAGACGAATGTGTGGAAAATCTGTGAAGAAACCATTAGAAGTTAATGCAGTGCGAATTAAAGTGTTATGAAAAAAATAATGAAATGATCATTAAGGTGGTTTGGACACGTGGAAAGAATTAATGGAAAAACTAACTAACTAACTAACTAGCCATCACACAATATACCCTAAAGGGTAGGCAGAAAAAATGGACTGTCACACTTTAACAGATGCAGCACTCCATCCTTCTCTTTTCGTCCCGCGGGAGACGCGGTGTGATGGATTGCGAACCTCATCGCCACCAATAGGCATCTCTCGCGCACAATTCGATCGTTCAACATCCACAAAATAAATCTAAAACCAATTATAATATAAACTACAATGATATGAAATAAAATAACAAAATATAAATAATTTAACACAAAATGTTCTTTTTAGATGGTGCACGTATTGTCTATTTAATTTATGTTTCACGTATTCACCGTTTTTTTCAAATTAGCAGTCAAAATTAGCAAATTAGCAATCAAATTGAAGAAATTATTCAATTTGTCAATGGAACAAACGAAAAAATTTATTTTTCACCTGTCAAAATTTTTATATATAAACGAAAAAACTTGCATAATTTTAACATCAAAACAGTACAAACTTATTACGTGTCACAATTAACTATTATAATGGCAATAATCAAATTGACCAAAACAATTCACATTTACCAAATATCTCCAAATTTACGGGAGCGCCACATGAACCAAACCAAATTTTCCAAATTAGAACCAAAATGAAGTAATTAATGAGAAAAGAATTGTAAAAAATGTATGTTAATGATATAAACATAAAAATAAACAGAGGAATACAGAGGAAAACGTGGCATGATAAAATCAATCAAATATTAAATGTGAAAAAAGAGCAGTGTGGCGGTTCTTTGTTTCTGCCTACCTCTTCGGAGAGACTGCGTGATGTTTAGTTAGTTACTTACATATAATAAAAAAATCTGTTTGTTTATTTTATTCAATACATTGTCTACTTAACGCTGTTATGGTTTGGCTTCTAACTATCTCGACGCGTAAAAGGCTTAAATGTCTATGGCATAGATACGTGACACACAGAAACGCGATATAGACAACGCAAATCTAAAATATTGTCACTGTTACCACCGGCTGGTGTTAAAAGCCGTGCAACACTGTTTTAAACAAGCTCTCCACATCGGTCTCCACCGGCGGTTTAAAACTGTGTGGACACTTATTTGTACCAAAATTTGTGGACGGACGCGCATAGTATGCGTGTGGATCCACAGTTGTAAACACGCATTCCACAGTTAGCGCTCCACATTCCACCAGTCAAGGTCAGTTGCATAGCGGCATCGGTGGAGTGCGGATGTATGAACGAAAATGGTGTCTACGTGAGAAAAAGAAGTGAAGATTCATTAAATTTACATTACTAAGTTTTATTCTTTCCTTAAGCCAAGGCTTCATCCATATTCTTTTCATTTTATTCTTTTTTCTCCTCACTTGCGCACACAAGTGCTAATACCACGCCAACTTTTTGAAGTTTATATAGGTAAGGAGCCATATCGCAATGCGTGCTTCCGAACAAAGAGTCGACAACACACTGAGGTGGGAGCCATGTTTTAAATATTGTGGAAGCCACACCAACCGTGGGCTCCACATCGCCCCACAAAGGTGACCCCTGTGGAGAGCTTTTTTAAAACAGTATGTGGACGCTACACCAACCGTGGGCTCCACAGCTCTCCACCAAGGTCACCCCTTTGGAAAGCTTGTTTCAAACAGTGTGGCACGGCCTAAACACGAAAATTGTGGTTTAGGGAATAAATGGGCGTAGACTTCCCTCTTACTAAGCTAGTCTATTCCCAGCCATCTATTACGCAGTAAGTACTAACTGCTCGAAGACTCGGAGAGCACTCTCAGTACTTCAGGAGATTATTATTTCTCGGAAGATATAAAGAAAAAAAAATGTGTACAGCTGACTCCGATAAAGCTTTTAAAGCTCTTAAAGGCTTATTTTGAGAAATCTTGCATAACGCAAAATTTCGACAACAGCCTAATAATTCATTTTAATGTGAATTTCGTGTGAAATCTCGACATTTACGATGTCAAATATTACTTTCTCTACTTAATGAAATTTTTAAAAAGATTTTCCGAGTGTCCTTTTCGTTTAAGTGCCTTCTGAAGTATCATTTGATCCGAATCGATACTCTTTTAACTGCGCATTGACTTTTAATTTATTTGAATTCATTCTATTATTTCATTACATTTGGAGATTATTTTATTTATAATTTTTGTATACATCATGTTATTGAGCCCAATTACAATTACAGTTTTCACATATCCATATAATACAAATGATTAAAATGAATCTATAAATTGGAATGATCGGACCGTCTTCTTCTTAGTCGTATTTCTCATGATTGAGGGTCGTGTCCATCCTGTAAACTATAGACCATCGCACGCCATGCGCTCCTGTCCGTCAGTCTTCAGACTGCAGCTAACGAGAGACCAGTCAGACCCCTGATTTGACCGGACCACCGACCCTTTGCCCATGATGATTGGCTTTTCAAGGTTGTCCTGATCTCTCCGGGCTATGTGTCCATAACATTTCAGCACTCTCTAAGAGCACATCCGCGAGAGTCTTGCCTTGATACCCAGCTGGTCAATGATTGACTGGTTTGTTATTCTTGTCGTCCAGGGTATACGCAGCATTCGTCGCCAGCACCACATCTCGAAAGCATCAATTTTGTACCTATCTAATGTTTGCATAGAATGAACCTATACGATCCTTAAAGGACCCATAGGGCATTTAGAAAACGTCCACATTGACTGACACCTCATTTAAGAGCACCATATTCCGAGTCATGGCATGCTGCACCATGAAATTAGTTTTGCCATGCGGTATGCACAGTAAATCGTATCTTCTAGCCCGAGCATACCTGTTTGGTGCATTGAAACACTCCAATAGGTGGCCTATCAATGAGTTTACGGAGAATTTTAAGTCCTTAGATCATAAATGTACCTTTCCAATGTGGATATATTTTTCTATCAAAACCACACAAGAAGTTGGAGAAAATTAAGAAAAGAGAAGAGGAGAAGAGATGATAGGAGGGAACATCAGGAGACTGTGGGGGTTCCACTGCCAACATCTTCCCCTGCTCAAGATGTCCCACATTGTGTGGGTCCAAGATTGAAATTTATAGCCATATGAGATACAACTTCTTCAGATACAAGGGACAGCCGATGACATATTACGATCATGGAAAAAGCAGGTTTCTCTATCTTCGTTAGTTTTCAAGTGAAGGGTCTTTACTTTTATACGTAAATCCTAACACGTAAGAAGTGTCCCAAGCCCTTAATTTTCATCTAATTTACCGGTTAATTAGTTGTGCTTATTTATTTATAATTCTCATCTTCTTTTGCTAGGTGTTTTAAGCATTTTAAGAGTAATATCTCTGCCTCAGTTTCCCGAGAGAGCGTCTTGATAAGTAAAGTGGAAAATAAAGTACCAACAGGAAATCGACCCCCAAGAAGATTACCCAAAAATTGGAAAGACAGTTAGACATCTACATCCCAGGAACAGGCTCCGAGAAATATTAGGACGTAGTCTTAAATAAATTAAATGAATAAGAAAAATAAACTTTCTGCATATTGTTGATGTGGTTCTTCCTAGCGAAAGCGAGAGTTCATAGATAAATACAATAACATATTGACTTAAACTGTTGTGTCACACCATAAACTCAACCACCGCCCAGATTCAGATCGAAATCGAGCGATCACCGTTACGACACGTAGCTTTGCATCACATGGCTCCATAATATTGTGACACTAACGATGCAAAATGTATGGTTCTGATACCATTGTGACACGTCACGACACACCACAGCACGAGTGTGTTTCTGCCTTAATACATGGAAAATTTAGAAACAAAATAGTTAATTTTTCTGTTTTTGTTTTAATGTATACAAATACTTGTAGACAAATACTGGATTTGTCAACATTTGTATACATTAAAAAAAAAATGTTGTTTAAAAACTCGCTAAAGTTAAAAGCATATAAAAATTGGAGATTTTTCTCCAGGCGTTGTCTAGTAATGTGTGATAATTGAGTTGATAGCTTTTCACATCACATTAATAAAGATTTTCTGCTTAATGCTTACATCTAGTCTCAATAGATGGCGCTAGTGTAGATTGAACTAAAATATGTGAAATGTTTCTCAACATGTTGCATATATACAACTTTCAAAAATAATTGTCGGACGTGGTGTTCGTAAAAAGGTTGGAATGGAGAATGTTGTATTTCATAAAGCGATTGCTTCATCCAACCAATGATAGGTCATAAGTCTTCGTCTCTATTGAGATACAATTAATTCTTAAAATAGCCAATGAGAAATGTTATCAAATGTAAGCACCACGGATTAGTTCAATTCTTGCTCTGTCTCTTTCTTTCTGTCACTTTGTTTGTTAACGATCGTTTCCAAATTCATTATTTAGAATATAATATTTTCCCCATGTTGTGGCAAAATGTTGAAATGTGTTTTTTATGGACGTAATAGTCCTTTGCCTCACATTATTTCAAGCCTTTCAGAAGCGCGTGGAAAGGTTATAAAAAAGTATTTTTCTCTCGATTTGCGGAACAATTAAATCTTATACAATAGCTGACGTTTCAGCAATTTTCTACGTTAATTATACCTTCGGTAAATGGTTCTTTTATCACAAAATTTTTTGTTAAACATCACTTAAGGTTCCAAATTGTTTTTTTCTTCATATTTTAATCGTTTAAGTACCGTGATGTTTTAAGCTTAGGAATACTCACATACCGCATATTTTAAATTATTACAAAAATAGGGCTAATGGATTTTATGCATTATGTTTAAAATTTACATGTAAAATGATATATCAAGTTTAAATTTTTCAAGTTGCACTATCGAAATTTCGTGTATTTGATTTTTCTTTCAGGGTTGTCACAAGCATAAATTAATATATTTTTTTATAAAAAAAATATTTATTGAAAGCAAACATTAAAAAATCAAAGTATGTTGTTTCAGTTCTTGTCTATTATCACTTGAAATTTAATTCTTTCAAGTGATATCCTTTTGATCGTTTATATCAATCTCACCATAAGTGGTAACCCTAGTCCTCGACTTCTACAAAAATCCCTTTTTCAATAAGATCGACCAACGTCAGCAGGTTCATTTTTCTTGCAGAGATAGTGTAAACACACAAAAAATTGTTCAAATTCCCACTGGGAGTGAAGTAAGTGGCCTTATGGTATTGATGGTGCGCCTACGTAGCGACCACCCGTGGCCTTACGGTATTGAAGTGGTTAATATACTCGTAATATGATCGTAATCGTTTTACGTGGCAGAGTGGCAACAGCTATAAAACACTGCCACACCGAAGGTGTGAAATGTGTCGATGGCGAATGTCCCGGATTCGATTCTCGGCGAAGAAAGTATGAAAAAAAATCACGTCTAAAATCAGTCTTTCGTCAGGTAGAAATCGCGTTACAATAAAAATGGCGACACTATCCATCACATGTTATAAGAATCTAAAGCAAAAAGTTGTATTCAGTCTTCTTCTTCTTCACTCTTGGTACTCAGGAGTCTGTTATTTCAGGCGGGTCCTCTTGAGACGCTGAACTCCAGCTCTCTCTCCACTGTTTCGGGGGTCGTCCTGGTCGGCTTTGTCCGTTTGGCGTTCCATGGAGAGCTATGTATGGTATTCTATTTGAGCTCATTCTTTCTACATGTTGATGCCAGTATCGCCGCCTTTGACGTCCCCATCTGACCACATCTTCAACCTCGCAGATTTCTCGGATTGCATTCCGTATTCCTAACTCGAACACGTAGGGTTTTGCCAGCTATAGCGCGGCGTGTTTTCATCTCGGTTGTCCTGAGCATGCTCTTTGTCTTGAAAGTGTCTGCCCTCGATTCAATGCCATATGTGAGGATTGGTCGCACACAGGTCTTATAAATGCGCACCTTGCTGTCAGTCCTCATGTCCTTGTTTCTCCATATGACATCTTTCAGGCAGCCTGCAACCGCTGCAGCCTTATCTATCTGTGACCATACTTCTCTGGGGAGGTCATTAGAGCTGGTTACTTTGCTTCCGAGATATCTGAATTTTTATTCAGTAATTGGGTTAAAATAATCTCTTGTATTAAACAAATGTTGAAGGCAACGGAAGATTTCCATATTAAAAAAAGCCCAAATGGCATCTCAAGAATCAGCTAAGTTGTTGCTGGGTATGCTAGTCTACCAATTATTGAAAATAAGGCGAACTATCCATTTGAGTATCTATTTTTTTTCAACTGATTCGTGATTAAATACAAAACTCATATATTTTGAATGATTGACATTGTTTGTCCCTGAGAATTATCTGCGACAACGGCAACATAGATTATTTCACCTGCCACTATGTAGAACCAATCTACCTTAGGTAATGCCTGTGCGCAGGGCAACTTTACTTCTAAATCGCATCGCTTCGGATGTGGACCCCTCAAAAAGCAGATATTTCTTATATAATATTTGCTTTTATTGTTTTTCTAATTGTACTACATTGTTTCTTACTATATTGTTTTTTTAAATTGTTTTAATATTTTTTATTTGTACCATAATCATAAACGCATTGGGAAATGTCTGAAATGTGAATGATTTTTTAAAATAAATTGAATTGAATTGAATAATAACGATTATACGAGTATGTAATACATTTGATTTCATTTCCAATAAAATGGTTTTAATTTAAAATTTCAGAATATATTTTCTGGGGATTCAACAATATTTCCTTTCATTAAACTTCAAAATAAACAAAATCCATTCAACCGAAGGCTGTTGTGGTAATATTTGACGTAGGCACGGTTCACGTTTGAGGGCATAATCTGATTATATAGGTAATAAATATTTTCCTCTTGAGCGTAGATCGGTGGGGCGTATAATGACTCCATAGATAGCTGCTTTCTTACATAGAACGGCATCTCGGTAACGGAAAAAAACTTAAAGATAGACGCGTACCTAACGAAAGTATTTGTTTAATGATTTATGGTGTACACACGTATCTCGTTTCTCCTTCCTGAAATCTATTCCTGAGTTTTACAAGGCATACTTTTCACCCGCTTTTAGATTAAAAAATGGAAAATATACAATGCTATAAAAATTGCTATAATTCAAAAATGATATATTAGAAGACAGAAGAATAAATTTAGTAGATATTAGATCTCTTAGACAAATGTGTGGAATATCTGTATATGATAGAGTATCAAATGCAAATATAAGAAGGGAATGCAGTGCCAATAAAAGTGTTATGAACAAAATAATAAAAGATTATTAAGAAAGTTTGAACACTTGGAAGAATGAATGAAGATAGAATGGTAAATGAAGTGTATTTAAATCACATAAATGGAACTAGAAATAGAGGAAGACCAAAAAAACGTGGTACTATCAAATAAATCAAATATTAAACGTCAGGTAAGGAGTCAGAGAAATCGACGTGGGTGGATGACACGGTGTATGATTGTTGAGGATATATAGAGGCGTAAACGCTGGTGCGAAAATGAACGATATGTTCATCAGCTGTTTGCTATATGCAGACGACGCTGTTTTAATCGCTGACAGCATGTATGATCTACAAGTTCTCTTAACAAGAATGTACGAAGTATGCAGTAAGTGTGACCTTGTGATGAACGTGTCAAAATCTTTTATTATGGTATTTAAAATGTATAAATGTATGACGGATTGTCACGTAAGTAAGAACGGTAAGAAATTAGAGCAATTTACCGAGTTTATTTATCTTACAAAGTTTTTACAAAATATGGTGCATAAATGGTGCACTCAAAGTCATTACCGCAAATATAAATAAATTTACTGAAGCAAAGATGGCAGTGCGCAATGGAGTTTTAGTGCCGACCCTAATGTGTAGAAGTGAAGCTTGAAATTGGCAAAAGAAGGAAGAAAGTATAAAAAAATGACGTATTATAGAATTGAGGTTACTTATAAGAATGTGCGGAAAACCAATGTATGATAGAATATCTAATGATGAAGTAAGAAAGGAATGCAAGGCGGATGATTGCGTGATAAATAAAACTTATAAAGGGTCACTAATATCGTTTGGACATATGAAACGAACGGATGAGGGAAGAATGGTTAAAAAAAATTATAAACAAGTAGTGTTAATGGAAAAAAAAGTCGTGGAAGGTCAATGAAGACATGGCATGACCAAATTAACCAAATACAGAAAGACGGCCATGTTCGAAGTAGGAAGATCGACGAGTGTGCATCTCACGATGTGTGAACGTACAAGAAGCGCGTAGAACAATTTGGCGATCCATTCTCTCTGTCTACCCTTCCGGCGAAACGGCGTGATGGTTAGTTAATAACTTTCATTCGCTCTACTTTCCTTCCTGGTATCATCATTTAAAATTCGGATTTAAATCAATTTATCACACATACATCTTTATACTTAATGTATCATCTTTATCGCATTTATTCTGCTCTCATCTCTTTTTTGCTAGTTCCATGATTCGCTTCCATAAATTAGGGTTGAAACTATGATAGTTAGTTCGTTATATAAAAATATGCGTACGCTTAAATTTCACGTTCACGTGATATACGCAGAGTGTTTCGTCTCGCCGAGACCCAATTTACATGTCCTTTTCCCTTCATGACCACGTGACTGTCCCTTCTGTCCTACGGTACTCAGTTCTCCAGGCCTCCGGCCCGCAGATAAAGGGTTTATGAGCGTGACGGATTCCTTATAAACTTTTTTTTAAATAGCATTGCGGGATTTGGGTCACAAAGAATGTACGTGTCCTGTGTTCAAATATTTGCTTTTCAAAAATATGACCTCTAAGTTTTACTCTTTTTGATATCGTACATAATATATGTATTGTATTATATGATAGTGGTTGTAAAGATAGCACTTGTGTTTCTGGATTTAACGCTTATAACGTTATTCCACAAACATCGTGGGGTAAAAACCCTTCGCTTCTGATACAAGATATTCTTTTAAAAATATTTCTTATTAACCTTTAAACGCCAGTACGCCGCGTGCAATAAAGGTAGCCCACTGCCCAAGCATATTTGTGAAATATTCGCGCGGCTTGCGACCTACGCGTAACTGTTATAAAAATAATTATATCTCTAAAATTAGTCATTCTATTTAGGTAAAATAAAAAGCATTATGAAAATAAAATACTGTTTATTAGTTACAACTTTCTTTGTAA
Source organism: Lepidostoma basale (assembly GCA_022606425.2). Taxonomy (NCBI): domain Eukaryota; kingdom Metazoa; phylum Arthropoda; class Insecta; order Trichoptera; family Lepidostomatidae; genus Lepidostoma; species Lepidostoma basale. Next base: position 846,276 of record JAHDVF020000418.1, read on the forward strand.
TTTTTCACATTTTACATATTTACACATTAAAGTAAAAATAATAAAAATATAAAAAAATAAAAATATTGAATTCTAACATTCACAACAACAGTGTGATTACGAAGAGTTTTGATGACCTTCGTGTTAGAGTGGTAAGTGCTTAGACTGCCACACCGAAGGTCCCGGGTCGTTCAACGGTTATTGGTGTCTGGGTTGTCAAAATCTTGTAAATCATTTGTAATATCCATTTGGAAAAATCACTAATTTCAGTTTTGAAGTATGGAAATTATAGATTATGAGAGTATGCTTAATATTTTATATGCAATAATAAATAATAATAATAATTACAACCGTCCAGTTCAGAAGATGACGAAAAATTTACAGTGGTGAATTTAGATTGTGTGTTTTATTAGGCGGACTGTAATAAAACACAATACATATCCCAAAATTGGACCTTGTAATGGGACAAAAATATTTATCGGAACCGAAAATAAAATATTGGATCGGTATCTCAAAAGACATTATTTACATAAGCCAATATTTATATTTTGAATACTATTGTCATAAACTATTGTAATCCGATAGCGATATCACCGGTCCCGTACGGGACCACTGGGCGCCTAAAGGTTAACTTTTATATTATTTTCAGGGTGTCTTAAGGATCTCGTCTGGAAGAACAAGCACATGCGTATCGACAGCAAGGTCAGAATTTATAAGACTTGCGTACGACCTTTTATGATGTACTCGTATGCTGTAGAGACGCACGAGACAAGATCTTGTCTGTAACAGGACATAATAAAAATTTGCAAAATACAAAAAAAATAAAGTTATCGTCTAACACAGTGTTGCCCAAACTCATATGACCCATGGCCCCCCTTTCAGATCAAAAAAAAACCCGGAAATTTAAATTAAATAAAACAGGAAAATATAGTGTACTCAAAGTGTTATAAATAATATACGCCGATACCTAAATTGTTGAGTAATTAATATTTATTTAATAATCCTAATGTTAAGACGAACCTGATGTACTTACAATAACGAACCAGGAGTAAAATCATCAAAAAATATATTCAACTACGAGAATACGAGTATATATATATTTTTTTGAGATTTGAAACATCACAAAATTATAGATGATATTTATTTTTAAAGTGATTTTATCAAAAACTGTTGGCATGTATAATAACAAATTAGATACGTTTGTACACCGTGTAATGACGAATTTTCAAAATTCTATAAGGTTATAATTTTTACCACCTCATGGCCCCCTTTTTGCTTCCTAGGGTTCCGCTACTCCCCCTGAGCCATATTTACCCCCTCAGCTTCCTCCAGGACCCCCTAGAAGGTCAAGGGGCCCACTTTAGGAACCTTTGGTCTAACAGTCACATTAAGAGAAATCTCTCAAATGAAGAAAAAACCATTTAAAAATAATATAAAAAAAATTAACAATTATAGAAAGGACGGAAAACGGATGAACATGATTAAAAGCTAAACCACCAACCTTTTCTCCACCACCACCCCCTTTACAAGGAAAAAATTGCCAACGCCCCCTTTCCTATAATATAATATAGGAATACGAGTATATAGACTATCATTATATAATTTGGCAAAAACGGAATTTCGTCAAGAAAGAGTACGAGAACATTAAACACAAGAGAGAAGAATACTTCGGTTCTCTCTGAAAGTAATTCGAAATGCATACGATACGCATGCCCGAGAACGCTTTTTAAAATTTTGTTCTGATTAAGGTTGTATGACATTAAACAAACAAAAAAAACATGAAACCTAATGGAGAATTTGGTTTGCTACCGTGAATATATCACGGGTTGTAACTTGTATCTATTTATTATCACAAAGTTGAAATTAAAAAGATATATGTATCTTTAGACAGTTTATAAATTTGTTGATTTATGTCAATAGTATTTTCAATTTAATTTTTTTGAAATTGTGAGTATTTCATTATTAATTTTAATATAAAATACATACACCAAGGCCGCCCCCTTGACTCCTCAATGCCCCCGTTTACCCCAGGACTGTTTATCGCCCCCAAGGGCTCCAATGCCTTAACCATTTTAAGCTTATTTGACATATGAAAGGTATAAATTAATCATTTTGATACTATATACTCGTTTCTAGGCGATTGGTGTTAGTAGAGCTTTTTCACACGCCTTCGAACAGTTGCGAAATAAAGGTCACACGTGATTGGTTTAACATAGAAATCTAACCTCTCCCAGTATTGAACTACGAATCCATGAGTGTTTATTTTAGCGGAACCTTTCTTCGCCCATTCAGGACAAAATCGTCTTCCCAGGGGATGTATAATAATAATAATATTAATGTATGCGGATTTCGTCCTTTGAGGTCACACGAGACTCCGGATTCCCGTGGACAGGACGAGGTCGAATAGAGGGAGTATTTCATTACGAATACCTTTGCCGAGTGTGTGAAAAGAATGATAAATATGTACCATTGCCCATTCATGTGATCGAAGAAGCTCGGATTCTTCGAATGACTGCCAAAGTGATGTGAATAGATCCCCCTTTATTATATTTAAATACACATTATGTGTGTATTTTTTTGTTTTATTTCCAACTTTAGGTTAACTTAATAGCTTTTAATTTTAGATAAACGAAAGGCGTTAACACTGTGGAATTCCATAATGTCAAATTTTTATTAAATAAAACACTGTTTATTCCACTTTTGAGTTTATTTTTCTCGGCATGTTTCGAAGGCTTACACCTTCACCATCGGGAGAACGATATAAACAGTTTATATCGTTACCCCGATGATGAAGGTTTAAGCCTTAGAAACATGTAGAGAAAAAAAAAATTTAAAGTGGAAAAAACAATGTTTTAATTCATAAAATTCGTTACAAGCTTTTAAGTAAGTGTTTTCAAAAATCACAGAAAATTAAAATTATTATTGTTTTAATGAATCTTTTCTTTACAGCGCGAGCCAAATCAATGTAAAGAGTTTAAGCTATCATATTGAATCTCGTGACATGCGATAGGTAGCTAATCTATCGCCATTTTATAGTCACGTGAATTCTGCACCAGACTAAAGACAGTGTGACAATTACACTGCCATTGCCGAGAATCGAATCTGGGACCTTCGGGGTGACAGTCAATTTGACAGCATTTTTTTTTTAAAGGAACATAGAAGTTCCCGCCACATACCCGAGGCGTAGCGGTGCCCTTTTATCAGCCTCGCTCGCACACTACCTGGGCCTGTCCCCAGTCCATCCGAGACTTACATTTAAATACGGCAACAACAAGGGGGTGCCAGACCACATTTAATCTACTCAATCTTACTTCTATGCTCCGCTGTACTTTATTGAATAAATAAACATAATATACGAGTATAATACATGAAAATTTTAAGAACATTATATAAAAGATAAAAATAATGATACACCACAGATATATACAGCGGGAAGAACAGGAGAGGCAGAGGAGACAAATGCGGGATGGGAAAAAAAATGTGGAGTACAGTTTTTGGCATGTAGGACAAAGGACGAGGTTTTAGGAAGCATTTCATAATATTAAATAAATAAATAAAACCACTGCACAAATTATTATTATGGCCAAGAGGGAGAGGAACGAGGCCCGTCACAGAGGGGCAACCTCCCTCTCCCAGCTGGAAAACAGCGCAGACAGCATTTACCACTCGGCCACGAAGGTCATCGATATTAATGTTGTTATTTAAAATTTCATGAAAGAAGAATAACAACAACAACAAACCATTACGCCGTTACTCCGGAATGGTAGGCAGAGGGAATGGACTGCTACACCTCTCTATATTGACATAATTCTGTAACTTCCTCCATATTCATACAGCGCACGTTGATTCTTCCGACTTCATGACCAACTGTTAAAATTTTGGGTCATGCCATGTTTCCTCGGTCTACCTCGACTTGGTACTCCATTTACATCGTTAACGTATATTTTCTTAACCATTATTTCTCCATCCATGCGCTCCATATGTCCGAACCAACTCTGCGACCCTTTCATAATTTTGTTCATAATACCTTCTTCCGCTTTACATTCCTTTCTTATATCAGGATTTGAAATTTGCTTCGATCATGATCCGACTTTCAGTATTTGATTAATTTGATCATGCATGTCTTCCTTGGCCTTCCTCTTCTTCTTTTTCCAATCACATTATTCGTTTATATATTTTTAACCATTCTCCCTTCATCCATTCTTTCCATATGTCCAAACCATCTTAGTGACCCTTTCATATTTTTTTAGGACGCATTTATCCGCATTACATTCCTTTTAATCTTCCTGTTTGGTTTATTTTTTCATACATTGTTTTTCGCACATTCTTCTAAGTGATCTCATTTCGACAGCATTTATCCTACTTTTATCATTCTTCTGCCAACTCCAAGCTTCACTTCCATACATAAGGGTCAGCACTAGAACTAGATTATGCACCGCAATCTTTGCTTCAGTCGATATATTTCGATTTGCTCCTTATCTTATCTTTCTCAATTCTTCCATCTTTTGTAAAAATGCTTCCCAGATAAACAAATTCGGTTTCTCACCGTTCGCACTAATGTCACAATCCGTCATTCTTTGTGTATTCTATCAAACATTGTTTTTTCGTCCATTCTTCTAAGATTCTAAGTGAACTCATTTTTACGGCATCCACCGTACTTTTATCATTCTTCTGCCAACCCTAAGCTTTACTTCCATACATAAGGGTAAGATATTGTTTAATTTATTCATCCATTAGTTTCTTGGTATAATATCTGGGAAATTTATTAATTCAACTAAACAATAGCTTAATAAATTCTTTATTTAAACTCTTAAGAGAAAACAATTCTTCGAGTAATAATAAACAAACGTATTTATAGAACAAAATACTTTTCCGGTTTGCGTTTTGTTCGATCTTCTGTAACTCCTCCAATCACCCCCTCATTGGGGTCCGGGAGGTGCGGAGAAGAGGAGACAGATGAAGGGAAGGCTAAATTACACCAGTCCCGGGAGACTAAGGAGGGTTGAATGATTACTATTATTTTGTTGGTGTCAGTAAACCTGTATTTTTTCCGATTCCAGTTAGCGGTATCGCATAAAGGCTACAAGAGAAATATATTTCAATTCGATTTATTTGCTTTGGATGGATTTATTTTTTAAATTACTAACAAAATCGTTAGTACAATGATGTATTTATTTTATCTGATATACAGGGTGATTTTTTTAGAGGTTTGGTTTTTAAACTGGCAACATTATTTTTACAAATTGTCGATTTAATAGTTGACAGTAGATTTATAGTCAATACGTTTTGCCATTTTACTATGAATAGACTGACGTAAGAACAGCGTTTGAAAATTGGGCAAATTTCTTTTGAAAATCATGTTTTTTGTTCGACAAACTTATCGTGCACTACGTCCATATTACGGTCAACATAATCGTCCATCCTAGCAAATTATTCGGAAGACCGTGGCTCGTTTTCGCACCACGTACACTCTAGTGGATAATACGTATCCACAAAGACGACAATTGTCGAAAATTGGATTTCGCGATTACGCAGCATTCAAGCTAGCCGTGGTGCTCATATGCCCGAAATCATATTTAAACAATAATGGCATAAAATTATCTATTAAATAAAGCCAATATCATAAACATTTACATTATTTTAATGTGTTTTTTTTTTCATTTTGAATATGTATTGTATACCTCTAAAAAGAACACCCATAGACGACCTTCGTGGTAAAGTGGCAAAAGCTGTGAATACCACTCCGAATATCCCGTGTTCGATTCCCAGCGATGGCAGTGTGATTGTCACTTTGTCTATGGTCTGGCGTAGAATTCACGTGACAATAAAATGACGATATATGCGACGCTTTTACGTTGTTTAGGAGAATAAAATAGTAGATAATATGTCATAACACCAAGCAGGGTATAAAAATAACGCCCTTGAATTTATTCATAAAAAGACATGAAATTTTTATATTAATCTGTTAATGTCTTTTATGTATTCTTTTAGACATTCCATATCATTATTTTTTAATAATCTATACACGAGAATATACCATAACGAGTGTGATTTTAAAATATAATAAAAAATATTTCATTTTAGATAAACTTAAGACGTGTTAACACAGTGGCATTCCATAATGACGATTTTAATATTAATTAAAACACTGTTTTTTCCACTTTTAAGTTTATTTTTCTCAACCTTCATCATAGGGAGAACGATATTAACAGTTTAAATCGTTATTCTGATGATGCCTTCGAAACATGTCGAGAAAAATAAACTCAAAAGTGGAAAAAACAGTGTTTTAATTCATTAAAAATTATATATATTTCACTATAACTTTCGTACAATTTTGAATGGGTCAAAAAATATATCTCACGCGTGCCAATTTGTCATATTATTAGAAAGAAAAAACAATACTACACGTTCTCTCCTGATTTTCTTCGTAGTTCTGTTAATTTTGATACAATGGTTCCTTTGCCTTATTTAACAGATAATTGCTCGATTTTATGCTTCATTCCAATGTTCATGCGTACCATGTAGGTTTTGATAAAATGTTTAAAAAAAGAACTTGTAAATACTTGCATTTTAAAACAGCTCTTTTTCTATGACTTTACATATCGCGCATGTTTTCATAAAATGTCGGTAGGGCGAGTTTAATGTTCCAAAACCGATATTGTCTGGCCGCCATTTTGATTAGTCTGTTTTATGATTGACAGTTTTAAAGAATGGTTTCCCCAAGGTTGTTATGTGTTAACTGGCAGGTGAGAGGCGTAATTAAAATGGTGGTAAGAAACGTTAAATGCATCCTGAATAATAATTAATAATATTCGAATTAATAGCCATTTCGCCGACAATATTGAACATAATGTTGGTATAAAACTTTTCTTATTTCTCAAAACTTCCGTTGTATCACATTTAGTTTATATATTTAAGAAAAAACACGTTGTTTTATTTCTATTCAATTTATTTAATTTGATTGTTATTATATTTAAAACAATTTGGAATCATGTCTTTAAAAAAATCGTATGATTTTACTGTAATATCGATATTTTTTAAAGAAATATTTCCACATTTCTCTTTATTTTGACAGTTACCTGTTTCGCCAAGATCATGATAAAATTGGAATAAGTTCTTTAAAAATATATATAATTTTATTTGATTATTGTAGTTCGTTAATTGTTTAATTAATTGGAAACATTAATATGCGTGTTTTTTTTTAAATCTAAATGCTAAACTAACTAACCATCACGCCGTTTCTCCGAAGGGGTAGGCAGAAAGAAGGACTGCCACACTTTTCTTTCCTGACATATTTCTCTTGTTTCCTCAACATTCATACATCGTGTCATGCACCCGCGTCGATTTCTCTAATTCCTCACGTGGCCGATATTCAATATTTGATTTATTTGATTGTGCCACGTTTTCCTCGGTCATCCTATATTTCAAGTTCCATTTACTTCGTTAACAATACTTTTTTTACCATTCTTTATTCATTCATTATTTCCATGTAACCAACCCATCTTAATGATCCTTTCATTATTTTGTTCATAACACCATCATTCGCACCGCATTCACTTCTTACATTTTCATTCGACACTCCATCATAAACAGAGTATCCACACATTCGTCTAAAATATCACAGTTTTACTGCATTTATTCTACTTTCATCCTTCTTTGGCCAGTTTCATGCTTCGCATCCATACATAAGAGTCGGTACAAGAACACCATTGTGCCCTGCCATTTTAGCTTTTTCGGATACTTTAAGTGCACCATTCACTTTGTTACCTGCCCCAACCCTGCTTTAAATATCCCTATCCACTCTTTTGTAAAAATACTACCCAAATACACGAACTCATCTACTTGCTCCAAATTTTCACCATTCACGCAAATGTGAAAGACTGTCGAGATTTCTTCTTTATCTAAATGCTTTTTTAAATAAATTAGATCGTAAAAAATCATTTCAATTTATTGAAAGAAATTCTAATTTAACTAACTAACTCGCCTCCGGTGACACCAGTTCAGAAATTAGTCTGCTGAACGCGGTCTCCTCGGAGATAAACGTCTTTTATATTAGTGAAAGTACGTTCAGAAGACAAATCCTAATGTAGAACCATCTCTAATGTATGCCTGATATTATATTACATACAGTATTTTATATTTTATCTTTACTCAATAGATGCCCTAACCATTATATTGTTTGTAATGTTTGTTGACATAATAAACTGATTTAATTTGAAATAATTAATGTTTATAATTCAAATTTCTTGGTAGAAGTTCATTTTAAATAATAAAATTTAAAGAAAATTGATACAAAATATCTTTATTATTATGTATTTAGTGTGCTCCTACTTGTGTTTATGTTCGACCGGTTTCGGCAGCTTGCTGCCATCGTCTGTTACCTACAAATTTATTTGGTTTATATAATATATGATAGTGGTAGGGATTAAATATTTTTTCCTGATTCTAAATAATGAATAACTGTTATTAAGTTGTAGTTGAAATGGTTAAATATAATGTAAATTTTGGGTTAATGATTTTTTAGATTTTGTGATTTTTTAATATATATTGTAATATAATATGATTTTGTGATTTTTTTTAAATCACATTATATAGAATCGTTTCAAGAAATTTTTACTCTAGTAATTGCTTTTTTATTATATAATATAATAAACAAATTAACCCAAAATTTACATTATATAGAATCCTTTCAACTACAACTAAATAACAGTAATACATTATTTAGAATCAGAAAAAAATGTTTAACCCCCAGCATTATCATTCATTATATAAACAAAATAAATTTTGATGTAGGTACCAGACGATGGCACCAAGCTGCCGAAACCGGTCGAACATAAACACAAGTGAAAGCACACTAAATACATAATAATAAAGAAATTTTGTATAATTTTTTTTTTGTTTTCATTATTGATTTGATTTGATTTGATATGTCTTTATGTCGGGTTATCCTCTTCGATGTACAGTTAATAGATCGTTGCAATAAAAATTATCACAGTGATTTAATTCATCATTGCAACGAACTCCAAAACGTCAGTCGAAGGCGACACCACGAGAAAAAAGACAAGTACCCAAGATCGCAATTGTTATTTAAGATTGATAATATACGCACACAATACAATCCATTGTAACATTGAAAAGTCGTTTTCGTATCAAAGTCACAAAAGCAATTTAAGCTCTAAATTTTATTTACATCTATTCAAAAGAAAATCGAACTTTTTACAGCTTTAACGATTGGGAACGTGTTTTCAGCTCTTTTCTGACCCTAGCTATCGTCTGCCCAAGTCCCGGTGACCGTAGAGCGGAGGTAATCCTCCCAGACCGCGCCGTCTGCTCTCGGGGGAGACTTAAGACAAAACAACCCCGAAGACCCCACCCCGTCTCCGCAAATGAAAAAATATGCCCCGCAATCATAGTTCTACGAGAGAACCGAATGGGGCATTTCCAACTTGATTCCTATTCATCTAATGGCAATATGTGTGAGTAAGATTTAATTTATTAATCCTTCATTAATTGATTTCATAAAATGTGCACAGTAACGTTATTTTAATTGTATTTATTGTTTCTTGAACAATGATGTTCAACTCCATATTATGGGGTTAGGTGCAGTAAGGTATGAAAAAAACAAATATTTTAAATAAATAAAAATTGTCAGTAATTAAATTGTTTTTATAAAACCGTCAATACAAAATTAATACATGATGCTTTAACTTGATTTGGCCCAATTTTGAAAAAAAAATTGTACATGAAGTTATCGATATACGATATACTGTTCCATGATGCGAGGACCATTATAAAAAATATATTGAAACTCTTGTTTTTTCATAGCCCTGACTGCCCCTAACCCCTAAATAATTAATATGAATAAAAACGTCCGTCTTTAAAGAGTTTTATTATCTTTTAAATGTTTCGCCATTCTAAGGCATTAGTAATTGACATTTGATAGTACCCTTAGGAGGGCGTAATATGTCAAACCATATAAAACATAATAAAATTCCTAGAAGTCAGACGTTTTGATTAATTTTAATTGACAAATATTTTCAGTTATCTATTGCGAAATAGAATACAAAAAAAAATCTTTAAGAAATAGAAATAACAACAAACCATCACGCCGTTTCTCTAAGAGGTAGGTGAAGTGATTCGACCGCCACACTACTCGATCCTGACACACGTCTCTAGATTCCTCCACATTCATACAGCGAGTCATACACGCAAGTCGATTCTTCCGATTATTCCGATTAATATGGCCGACCTTTAAAATTTATTTAATCTGGTCGTGCTAAGTTTCTTCAGTCTCCCACGACTCCGTACTCCATTCACACCGTTAGCGTATACTTTATTAACCATTCTTCCTTCATCCATGCGTTCCATATGTCCAAACCAACGCAACAATCTACTAAATATCATAGTAAAATGGTTGAATTTTGCACTTACGCAAAGTCTTTTAAAATGTGAAACAATTGTATTTATACTGTCATTGCCTTGGCCAGTTGTTTCGCCGACCGATGTCGGCATCATCGGCGTAACAAACAACAAACTGATGTCAACATTGGTTGGCGAAAGAGTTTTCGCCACATTCTAAAAAGTGTTTATTAAAATTTTGTGATATTAAAACAGCGTTTTAAATTTAACATTTAATTGTAAATATTAAAAATTATCAGGGGTATAAGTAAGATGGTCATTGTGGTAGAGTAGCATCACCTATGACTGCTACACCAAGTCTGTCACGGGTTCGATTCTCTTTGATCTAGTAGATTTAACGTGACAATTAAAATGGTGATAGAAACTCTACCTATCAAGAGAATCAATATCTAAAAAGTTGTATGAAGTTATTGGGCTCAAATAATTATGAATACTTTCCAATATTTGCAGTCAATAAGAAGAATGTCGATCTCTGTTCCGATCATAGTCACTAGTTTGATCGCTCTCCCCACCGGCAGGTTGGTTCTGCATGTTGGGAAATCAGTCTGTGCTGACGCCGTCGAAGATAACCATCTTGATCTTTAAGATGGATTCCTCAAAGATGGCGGAATTCTCAAAGAATCCCCTAATGAGTTTGAAGAAATGGGTGAGTGTTTGAATTCATTAAATTTAATATGCGTATTGTGCTATTACATATGTATTAAGAAGTACACTTAAGTATTATATAATACTTATGTGGGTCAAACATTTTATTACTAGTTGTAAGTAAAGATTTAAACCTTTTGAACTTGGTTTACTCTACAAACGAAATCAGTAATAATAAGTCTTATCTTTTAACATAAATGTTTTTATTTAACACACGTTAAAAAATTCACAATTAACAACACCGAATTGTTCTCCTATTGTTATTTTATTTTATTTTTTATATTTATTTATTTGACACATTCACCACGGAGTGTTATGTATCATACAAATAATAATACATTAAGGTTACATATTTATATACAAACAATTAGTACATTTCAAAATAACATCATTGACTAACATATTTGAATAGTTTAAATTAACAAATATTTATTATATTCTTAATAATTATGTGAAAAAGGAATAGAGAAAACTAATTTAAGGATTAGGGTCGAAGCACCAGTATTTGACCGCCCCCCAGTAAATGACCGTTGGTTAATAAAACAAAATATAATAAGAATTGCTCTGTGTTCAGTCAAAAATCTTTAATCCCAAGAAACTATGACAAAAGAGGTAGGCAGAGACAACTGTTGGTAAGAAAAAAAACTATCAGTTTTGAACTGTGCCTTGTCAAACGGTAAAAGTGCGTCTTCCCGTTGTTGTTTTGAGATTGTCAGTAGTTTTTTATAAGGAAAAGTGTGGTAAGTGTTTTTAATGTTATTTCTTATGCAATTCTTTGAATATTTACATATTTTTATATGTTAGGGTGTTTTCATAATGTGACAATGTAACAAAATCCTTGTATTGTATCAATATAACCTGAAGTGGTCATTTACTGGTGATTGTGCTATTTTTTTAGAGAAATATTAATTTTAATAGTAATACTCATATTTCAATAAAAAAAGTTAGAGAATTTAGAGAAGTCAATGTGTTTTTTATTGTTTACTTTTATTTTGTACACTGAAATAATGAAATTAATGCCTTTAATGTGGATTTCAGTACAAGCTGAACCTTAAACGGTCATTCATTGGTGCTTTGACCCTAATTGCATTATAACATCGTGGAATTCCTATAATTTAAAATTATTAACATCTACACTACTGTCATACAACAATAATCAGAACAAATTTCAAAATAATCCAGAAAGTCTTCGCGCATGCGAACCGAGTGTATATCGAATTACTTTTGAAGAGAATCGAAGTATTCCTCTCTTGCTCTCGTGTATTCAAAATATTATCGTTCTCTTTCTTGGTGAAGTTCGGTTTTTGTTTTTTTGTATTACGAGTATAATAAATATTTTATTTAAACGCAGTAAAAATGAGATCTCTTAGACGATTTTGTGGTAAACCTGTATATGATAAAGTTTCAAATGCAAATATAAGAAGTGAATGCGGTGCGAATGAAAGTGTTGTAAACAAAATAATGAAAGGGGCGTTAATATGGTTTGTACACATGGAAAGAATGATGGTAAAGAGTGTATGTAAACGACGTGAACGGAGTTAGAAAAAGAGGAAGGCAGAGGAAAACGTTGCACGATCAAATTAATGATATATATAATGTAAGGAGTTGGAGAAATCGACGTGCGTGCATAACACGATGTATGAATGTAGAGGGGAAGTATGTTAGGGCAGAATAATGTGACGGTCCATTTTTTGCGACTATCCCTCTGGGAATACGGCATAATGGTTAGTTATTTAGACGTTTTTATATTTCGGAAGAACATGTAGCCAGAATGGAAAGTAACAGACTCGCATATACAGGGTGCGGCAGTATAACTAGCTTTTTTAAAATGCGCGCCATTCAGTCGGTTGATGTCGTAGCGTAGCGCTAGTGGTCTCGTTCGAGAGGCGAAACTATAAAGTTTTGTCTCGACACAGTTTAGTCGGCATCGTGCGTTGGAACAGTGAGGAGCGTGCATTTGCCGTTGAGGCCTACTTTTCAAACGGATGGTCAAGGGGCTGCAGCATAACTTCCTTTTTTCAAAACTTAATAAAACCCATTGTATGAATGTAGGCACATACCAAAAGTTTTGTTTTACTTGGTTTTTGAAGATGAAATCAGGTAGGTGACGTCCCCATTCTCCATACACCGAGTAAACCGATTTCTGGCGTTCGTCATGACTCTTGCCAGCATATCAGGCGTTATCTTGGCAATTTCTTCCTGGATGTTGGTCTTCAAATCTTTTAGGGTCCCTGGACAGTTCACATTGCACCTTGTACCACCACTTACGAAATTCCCTCCGGACACCGTCCAGCTGGAAGATCACCTAATAGATGGAGGGACAACTGGTCCTCATCATCCGAGGAGACATGATTTCTGTGTCGCAGATCGTCAGTTTTATTATAAGATGAAGAAGTTTAATGAAATTCCGAGGTATCTGTGTTCTCACATACTTGCTCTTACACAAAGCATCGAGTATAGTAACCCGTGACGTCACCACCGTCTGTAAAGAGTTGGGTACTATTTGTCACGAGAAAAGCTGTTGAAAATCTAACGCACCACTGCGAAAATGTCCCACCCCGATTGTCACACCGAATATCCCTCAACGCTTGTTCTTGCAACGTGACTTGTAATAAAAATACGTTATGTCGTTATAAGCCCGAATTAAAAAAAAAAAAGTATTTTGAATGAAAGTGACATTGAAAGGAACATTAACCGGGTGGTAGTCTAGGGGATAGAATGCTTGGCTCCTGATCCAGGGAACATGGATTCAAGCCTGGACCCGACCAGATTCCTTTTTCATAATAATGAGCTATTTTCTGCTCATATTGAAAATTGTACAAAAAATTCAATTATCATTGATATCCTTGATAATCTTTGGTGTTAGTCTTTTTAAAAATAAAAATAAAATTAAAAAAAAGATGGATTTTAACGCAAGGAAAATATATAATATTAATGAAGAAAGAATGGTAAAAAAGTATGTTAACGATGCAAATGGAACTTGAAATAGAGAAAGACCACCGAAAACGTGACACGATCAAATAAATCAAAGATTGAATGTTGGTCACGTGAAGAGTTGGAGAAAACGACGTGCGTGCATGACACGATGTATGAATGTTGAGGAAGCGAGAGGCAACAAAGCGAATGGTACACTTAAATTTGTCATCGCAAACAAAAACCTATCCAAAAAATCTAGAATGGCAGTGCACAATGGTGTTCTTCTACCGACCCTCATGTTTGGAAGCGAAGCATGGAACTGGCAAAAGAAGGGTGAAAGTAGAATGAATGCAGTAGAAATGAGATCTCTTAGACGAATGTGTGGATACTCTGTGTATGATAGAGTGTCGAATGAAAATATAGGAAGTGAATGCGGTGCGAATGATGGTGTCATGAACAAAATAAAGATAGGATCATTAAGATGGTTTGGACATATGGAAAGAATGAATTAAGAATGAATGTTAAAAAAATTATATGTTAATGATGTAAATGGAAAGGGGAAAACGTGGCACGATCAAATAAATCAAATATTGAATGCCATGTGAGGAGTCAGAGAAATCGACGCGCGTGCATGACACGATGTATGAATGTTGAGGAAGCGAGAGGCAACAAAGCGAATGGTACACTTAAATTTGTCATCGCAAACAAAAACCTATCCAAAAAATCTAGAATGGCAGTGCACAATGGTGTTCTTCTACCGACCCTTATGTACGGAAGCGAAGCATGGAACTGGCAAAAGAAGGATGAAAGTACAATAAATGCAGTAGAAATGAGATCTCTTAGACGAATGTGTGTATACACTGTGTATTATAGAGTGTCGAATGAAAATATAAGAAGTGAATGCGGTGCGAATGATAGTGTTATGAACAAAATAAAGAAAGGATCATTAAGATGGTTTGGACATATGGAAATAATGAATGAAGAAATAATGGTTAAAAAAATATATGTTAACGATGTAAATGGAACCAGAAATAGAGGAAGAGGAAAACGTGGCACGATCAAATAAATCAAATATTGAATGTTAGTCACGTGAGGAGTTGGAGAAATCGACGTGCATGCATGACAATGTATGAATGTTCAGGACGCGAGAGATGCATGTCAGGCATGAAAAGTGTGGCAGTCCATTCTTTCTGCCTGCCCATTCGAAAGACGGCGTGATGGTTATTTAGTTAGTTGTATTTTGAATTTGACGGATCTGTGAAGGATAGTGATTGAAGGGTAGTGAATTATTTGTGAAAATTTTGAAAGATATAAAATGAAGTTTTTAATTTCATTAATTTTAAAATGAAACCAATTTATGGGTAAGGTGGCGGAGGAGAGATAAAAGAGTAATTTAATAATTTTAAAACAGAATATTAAAACAGTAATAAGAAATCGGGTATTATTAATGAAACGAAAAGTTTAAAAATAATTCCTTTTTGGATATTTAAATTCGCGGAGTTTAATATAAATCTTGAGTTATCCTGCTCCTAGGAGACTGCTAAGAATAATGCTTCTCCGTGATACTTTACTTTTATACTGTTGTAAGTCATATCTTCGCTTAAGGCAGCGATAATTCACTTCTGGCTTAATTGGATTTGCGAAATGCGTTTATTTTGAGGTGTTGAACGGAAATTTCATTCTTGTAGATTACTTTGCTTTCTTTAATTCTTTCCTATAGTACATTAACAGTCACATAAATATACACCGGCAAAATGTGGATATGATAAGGTTTGCTGACGATATTGCTATGGTTGCTGAAAGTGAAGAAGGACTGCAAGAGGCCTTAACAACTATGCAAAGCATTCTTCAAAATAACTACAACATGAAGATAAATAAAGACAAAACAAAGCTGCTGACTGTAGGCCGAACGCAACATCAGATGAGAGTAGTGATGTCAGGAGTTCCACTAAAGAACACCAAGGAGTTTGTCTACCTCGGGAACAAAATAACATGGGACGGTCGGTCTAAGAGCGAGGTCAACAGCCGTTTATTATAGCCATCGGACTAGGTTTGCATTTAATAAAATGTCGAAAATAATATAATCGAATAATGTATACCTAAAACTGAGAATACTCCTCATCAAGACCTACGTATGGAGTATCTTAATGTACGGCTGCGAGACTTGGTGCCTATCCGAAAGAGATAAACGGAGACAAGAGGCTTTTGAGATGTGGTCCTATAGAAGGCTATTAAGAATTTCCTGTAGAGACCACATCACAAATGAAGTTTCTCTAAAGAATCGAAGGAGGCACCTGCTCAGGACCTTGTCCGAAAGGCGTGCAAGATGGATCGGCCATGTAATACGACAAGAAGGCCTCTTGCATGCCATAATGGAGGGTATGACCGAGGGGACAAACTCTAGTGGACGCCCACGCCGAGAGTACCTGGAGGACCTGTCGGTGGACGTGCGCTGCTCATCATATGCAGATTTCAAAAGAGCCGCACAAGACAGGAAAGAATGGAAGAGAAGACTAGAGGAAATTGCTGCAAACTAAACCCAGGATTGAACTTTTTAAGAAGAAGTACATTATATTTTGTTGTTCGCAGCAAATATAATTATTTTTAATGGTTCTTGGGATGCCACTTGGGCCTTTAATGTGATAGTTTCCCAATGCTTTCCATATTTTTGAAAACAACAGGTTATTTGAAATTAATTTATATATACAATGTTTAAGCTATTGATTCTTCTGACATTTGATAGGTAGCTAGTCTATCGTCATTTAAATTGTTCGCGTGAATTAACCAGACCAAAGTTAGCAAAATAAAACAAACCAATAAACCAAAATAATCAAAAAGATAATTCGTACAAAATTTATATGTTGTTATTATGATATATGAATGTTGAGGAAGCGATAGAAGTATGTCAGGAAAGAACATTAATACCCCTTCGGAGAGACGGAATGGCTAGTTATTTTAGTTATTGAGAATAAACATTAACTAATTTTTTTTTGATAAACTTAAGACAACACTGTGGAATTTCTTAATCTCCATTATTTTTTAATTGAAACATTATTTTTTCTTCTTTTGAAGTGGAAAAACAGTAACAATAACAGTTTTATTTTATTTGCATGAATTACTCTAGAATATAATAAAGCTTCTCGAAAACATACGTTTTCATTCGTATGAATGATTTAATTAATTAATAATAATAATAGCTGTTGCTCAGTACACACACACACACAAAAATTTTTTGAACCTGTATGTTTTCATACGAATCATAACAAGGATAAACTTGCTGTCTGTAGTTTGATTTACACGTATAAACATTAAATTTATGTTATGTATTTAATACAATGTTGGGTTTCTGTTTAAATTATTTAGGTATTGGATACTCACACGGCTCTATTCTCTCCTCATTACAATTTCAGAATTGTTTCAGAATAAACTTGCGATGTGTTTTGTTGTTAGTTTCAGAAATCGGAAATATTTCATTAGTGTCACTAATAAAAGGGCAAACGTGACAGTTTCAGTAGGGGGGAGGGGGAGGTACTCTCCCAACAACCTTGCACCCCTTCGCCCATCTACATTCCCTCTTCGGAGGGCAGTCACCCCTTAAAACACAGCCAACTTTAGGATGGGGGGAATTCAATTTTGGGTCATCCGATCTTCAATTAGGAATCTCTTTCTGTTTAGCCACTTCATCTTCATAACGCTATCTGATTTAACGAGATTAATCGTGTCATATTTTAACTTCATGGGGTTAAATATGGAAAAAATTGAACCTATGGTTATAATTATTTATCATTATTATATTATTATTATATTGTTTCATCGCTTTTCACATCATTAAAACACGAGCCTTATCGATTTAAAGGGTAAAGCTAACATATTAATTCTCGCGACACGTGATAAGTAGCTAATCTATCGCCATTTTATTGCCACGTGAATTCTTCACCAGAACGACGATAGTGTGACAATCACAATGCCATCGCCGAGAATCGAACCCGGGACCTTCGGGGTGACAATGTGAATAGAATTATGACAGTGGTTTTTGCTGTTTTGCTTTGTTGCTCTTGTCGTAAGGATATTCAATTGGCTATAATTGCATCCAAAGAGGTCTCTTTGCCACCTCATTTAAAAGACAAATCGCTTTCAATACATGAGATCCTCGAAGGGCTTTTGTGCGGCAATTTGGGGCATAAAATAATATGTTGTCCCTTGCTCTGCTGTAGCTGTGGGAAAAGTATAGATTTTGTTATGACCCGGTTTGTTGAAAACAAACACGAAATTCAAATGTCATTTGCCATTTTTTAAAAGCAGAATACAAAACGGTTTTTAATATCGTTTATATTCAAATACGTTTCGAAGGGCAACGTATTTTTTTCTAATGTCGACCGCGAATGTGCTTCGGATTATCCGGTGAACATAAATAATTAATGACGTACAATTTTGATGTGAAATATGATTCCGTTTTCGAAGATTTCTCACATCAAAGGGTTGTTTTTGGTATAATTGCCAAGCGAGCGAGCCTTTTGGTGAAAATATTCATTTTATCTTATTAGCTTCAAAAACCAACCAATGAGGTATAATAAAAGTATTTAGTTCGCTTAGTATTTTAGTCACCAAATGTTCACGATCGCCGTTTCCCAATATGTGTTACGCGAAATTCTAAAAAGTATAGCGGGAGGGTCTAGAATGATTTTTAAATTAAATATTTACGTTAACGGTGTGAATGGAGTACGGAGTCGTGGGAGACCGAGGAAAATTTGGCATGACCAGATTAATCAATCAATAAAGGTCGGCCATGTTAGAAGTCAGAAGAATTGACGTGCATGTATGACTCGCTGTATAAATGTGGAACAAGATAGTGACGTGTGTCAGGATCGGGTTGTGTGGAGGTCGTTTCTATGATTTTATATTTAATGTTTACGTTAACGGTGCGAATGGAGCACAGAGTCGTGGGAGACCGAGGAAAATTTGGCATGACCAGATAAATCAATTAATAAAGGTCGGCCATGTTAGAAGTCAGAAGAATTGACGTGCGTGTATGACTAGCTGTATGAATGTGGAGCAAGTTAGGGACGTGTGTCAGGATCGAGTTGTGTGGTGGTCCATTCTCTCTGCCTACCCCTCCGGGGAAACGTCGTGATGGTTTCTTTATTTGTTTTAATTTTGAAGCGCTGTAATTACACGTAGTACATTTATTTTATTTTTATTTGCTGAGCAACATCAAAGTCCGTAAGGTGTCCTACTTGGGCCATGTTTGAGAGGCGAAAAGTACGCACTATTACATCTGATCTTGGAGGGTAAGATTGAGGATCGACGAGGTGTTGGGAGAAGGCGGGTTTCCTGGCTGAGGAACATCCGAGAGTGGACGGGGCTGAGGACCGTGGGGGAGCTGTTCCGAGCTGCCCAAGACGGGGAGGCCTACTCAAGGGTGATAGTCAACGTTGGGGAGACCTGACAGGACACGGAAAGAATAAGAAGTATTTTATTCACCAAATGTTCACGATCGCCGTTTCCCAAACTGTGTTACGCGAAATTCTAAAAAGTACAGCGGGAGGATCTAGAATGATTTTATATTTAATGTTTACGTTAACGGTGTAAATGGAGTATGGAGTCGTGAGAGACTGAAGAAAATTCGGCATGACCAGATTAATCAATTATTAAAGGTCGGGTATGTTAGAAGTCGGAAGAATTGACGTGCGTGTATGACTCGCTGTATGAATGTGGAGCAAGCCAGTGACGAGTGTCAGGATCGAGTTGTGTGGTGGTCCATTCTCTCTGCCTACCCCTCGTTTATTCGTTTTAATTTTCTTTATTCGTTTTAATTTTGAAGCGCTGTAATTACACGTAGTACATTTATTTTATGAGATTGTCACGACAGCTGTTTTGCCAACAGTTTGCATCATCAGATGTTACAATGGATCAACATAGGTTGACGGAACAGCCGTCGCGTAAAATAATATACAATTGTGAAAGATAAAACCAAGTTTTTTAATTTAACAGTTTATAATGTTAAAGTATCATAGTGTTTCGGCCAAAACAATGGACTATTTATTTACAGTATACATTATGGCTATAACAGTCAACAAAACAAAAAATCTCACTATATCTAGGCAACCTACAAGATGTAAGCTGACTGTTGATGATATACCTGTGGAGCAAGTAATGAGTTTCAGATATTTGGGAGTAGAGATCTGCAGCCAAAATGACCTTTATACCGAAGTACGTGAACAAGTCTGTAAAGCCTCTGCCGTGTCAGGATGCCTGAAGAATCTGGTCTGGAAGAACAAGCACATGCGTATCGACAGCAAGATCAGAATTTATAAAACATGCGTGCGACCTATCATGACGTACGCTGTAGAGACGCGGGCTGACACTGTGCGAACCAAGGGACTACTAAGAACATCGGAGATGAAGGTCCTAAGATCAATTACTGGAAAAACCCTCCGAGATCGTGTCCGCAACGTAGACATAAGAAAAACCTGCGAAATAGAGGATATCGTTCAGTGGAGTAGATCCAGAAGAAGATACTGGAGGGACCATGTAGCCCGAATGGATGGTGACAGACTTGCATATACAGCCGCTTATGAAATCCCCTCCGGACACCGCCCACCTGGAAGACTACCTAAGAGGTGGAGGGACAGCTGGATCTCATCATCCGACGAGATATGTTTTCTGTTTCGCAGATCGTCAGATCTATTAAAAGAAGAAGAAGAAGATTATTATTTTGGCTTTAAATTTTCACAACAGGTATTTCACATCGCTATATTTGTTGTCACGTAAATTTTACCAGACTAAAGACATCTTTTCTTTCATACGAGTACTTTCATCGCCGGGAATCAAACCCGGGACTAAGTGTTGCCACTCTACCACGAAGGTCGTTAATCAGTTAGTAATGTTAAACTTTCATAAATTATAAATAATTAAGTCAGGTGACCGCTTGTTTTTGTACACTAAATTATTATTTATAGAGCTTCTTTTTCTTCTTTACGAAGTTTTTGAGATCTGTTTGACAGTATATTCAATTTGGTTATATGACGATGACGTCAAGTTTTCTGTCCTCTCTTTGGTCGTCATCATGGTGGTCCACGGCCCTCTGGACTCCCGTAGAATTTTGAAAATTTTAGAATCTCCTTGGGTCTATCCTCTCGATATATTCCTTTCAGAAACGTCTTATCTCAATATGCGCTTCTTGTAGAATACCATATACAATTAATTATTTCACATGTATTCAATAAACCTTACCTTTGTAATGCCTTAAACCTTAATTTTGTAATGTCTATTGATGAAATAAACTGATTTGATTTGATTTGAATATGTCATCAATATATCAAGACATAACACCTGTATTATGACACGTAGTATTCTAAACCTCTCACCACAATGGCAAGATGAAGATAAGAAATATGCTCCTTTTGACGCCATCCCTGCAATATTAAATACGTTCTTGCCATTGATGAAGATTGCACGGTTCTGCAAATATATATTTTCGTCTGGGGGTAGCGACACTAAAAAGGTTTGAGAAATACTGGGGTTAGGGAAACCTTGATTTTTCTGTGAGGTTTTAAATTATTCGGGATTCTTAATTAATAAAATAATTTTCTCGCCTGACCGCACCCGTGAGCCTCTTGAAAGCCATTCGAAGGAACGGGCTTTGGATATTTTCGATGCGGGAGCTTGGACGATCGGTGTGAAGCGACCCGTGAAGCACAATTCTTTTATGGCCAAAGGATAAACTCGAGTCTTGGCGTGCGCTCCATTCTCCGCTTTGTGATTTTTCTCCCTCTCCCGCGAATTAATTATTTTCGGCCCTTCCGGCGCACAGCCACGGCTTCATAACATGACATTACCATTCGCTGGAACTTGAGAGTGAAAGCTCTCCCGACTAGGTATCTGTAGGTTAAGGATTCCGCCCTTTTATCTTTTACCTTTGATAGTTCATATTAAAAGTTAATTCTCACTGGAGTTTGGCTTGTTAAATACATTTTCACAGTGTCAAAATCAGCTTTGGAAAGTTTCATTAACGCTCCCGTTTGCAAATTAACAAAACCCGCTAAAGGTTACCCCCGTCAAAAGGAAATATAAAATATTCCAACAGGCGTTTAAAGATGTTCGTGAAGTGAAACATTTTGTCCTTACTTTAGAAAGCTCAGAGGGTCGCATTTTTAAGGAAGAGAGGAATTTTGAACAACGTCATATTAAGAGTAACTTGAAGTGTAATAAATTTTCACAAGCGGTAGTCGTTTTTATTTGAAATATTGGAAAAATTAGGACATGAATTTGAATTTGATGGATGTGGAAGATTGATGGGTGCTGGGAATGAAGGGAGAGAGGTGATGTCAGACTTCATTAGGGGGTGAATATATGTGTACATTAGACACGCGAAACGGCTGCACTAAGCGAAATCTTTCCGCATTGGATTCGCTTTGCCCGTAAATATAATATATACGGGTGCCGTATTAGTACTATTAATCACATTTCAACAGTGTTATTATGTTGTGATGTACGAAGATATATCCGTTACGGAAATATTATTAATGCGAAGATTGGGCGTAATATTATATACAAACGTTGTACTCTCGTTAATGGAGATAAATAATATTATTAAACGTCTTTATCAGATAACCAATGGGAAGCCTTAAATGCGCATTAAATCTGATTTATCTTCCGGATATAATTGAAGATTTGGATCTGCGCGCCTGGCTGTATCTTCTTACCCGGTTGGATCTCGGAAAAATATTGTTGGAAATATTTTCCTTTAAGGAGCTATTGACAGCATCTCCCGGCAGCGCACAGAAGAGTATTTTGACCTTTTTACTGGCCAAAACTATTTAAGGTGTTTTTTTAGCTGGAAATATATTTAAAAACAACAGTTTTATGTGTAAATTTAATTTATATTTATTAAATATTACAAAATAAAAGAAAAATAACAAAAAAAACTTTCATCGAAATAAAAAAGGAGTATAAACTCGATTGTTTTTTTTTATGTTCTTTTTTATGGTTTCTGAACAACTATTAAAAAAACGTTGATGTTATTACTTAAAACAAATAAATAAATAAAAATTGTTATTAACTTTATCAAAAGCTTTATAAAAAATATTAAAAGTTGGTCATGTCAGAAGCCGGAAGAATCGACGTGCGTGTATGACTCGATGTATTAATGTGGAGGAAGCTAGATAGGTGTGCCAGGATAGAGTAGTGTGGCGGCCGGTCTCTCTGCCTACCCCTGCGGAGAAACGGCGTGATGGTTTGTTGTTGTTGTTATTATTATTAAACATACCTTCCTTTTCTACATCCATGAGTATAACATTTAAACACTACGCAAAGCTAACTTAAATCGCCAAATCAAAATTTCCCGATAACGAAAGCGCTGAGAACAAAGTAGTGCGGACTCAGGGACGATGACTGGGTTCAATTGCTTGGGCAGCAATATGCGTGGCGGAATATTTACAAAATGGCCGCTGTATGACGTAATACTTATTCAAGCATTGTAAAAGCTCACTTCACAAAAGGTCGAAGCACCAGTATTTGACCGCCCCCCAGTAAATGACCGTTGGTTAATAAAACAAAATATAATAAGAATTGCTCTATGTGTCCAGTTAAAAATCTTTAATCCCAAGAAACTATGACAAAAGAGGTAGGCAGAGACAACTGTTGGTAAGAAACAAAACTATCAGTTTTGAACTGTGCCTTGTCAAACGGTAAAAGTGCGTCTTCCCGTTGTTGTTTTGAGATTGTTAGTAGTTTTTATAAGGAAAAGTGTGGTAAGTGTTTTTAATGTTATTTCTTATGCAATTTTTGAATATTTACATATTTTTATATGTTAGGGTGTTTCATAATGTGACAATGTAACACAATCTATGTATTGTATCAATATAACCAATAATAATAATAATCAATATATAAAATGGTTGGAGCAACCCTTCGGGGCGAATGAAATTAGTTACTCTATTTTTTTTCTTTTCTTGTCTTTTTCTTTTTTCTTTTACATTTTAAAATTGTATTTTATTTTTAATTCATTATTACTAATAGTTTTCTCTTTATCTTATAAAAGTGTTACTTTATTACTCTTATATATTTAACCTTATGTCAGTTGTTATATAATATTTGTGGTAGCATGTAATTGGCCTTGTTTTGTTGTCTCTATGTGTTTATACTCATATACTGTAATTGCTGTTTGTTACCCTCAATAATAAAAAAATAAAAAATAAAAAAAAATAACCTGAAGTGGTCATTTACTTGTGATTCTGCTATTTTTTTAGAGAAATATTAATTTTAATAGTAATACTCATATTTCAATAAAAAAAGTTAGAGAATTTAAGGAAGTCAATGTGTTTTTTATTGTTTTATTTTATTTTGTACACTGAAATAATGAAATTAATGCCTTTAATGTGGATTTCAGTACAAACTGAACCTTAAACGGTCATTCATTGGTGCTTTGACCCTATAATTTATTTTAGCGAAATTTGTACCTGAGACTTATGGCCAGTGCTTAGTATGGACGTACTCCTCTGTGCAGCGGGAGGACGGCGTGCCGCGCCTGCGGTTGAAGCTTTCAGCCGAACACAAACAATCGTAGAGAATACGACGGGGTAAATACAGCGTAATCTCCTTTTTAATCGAAATATCTCCTTAGGAAGATCCGCGGGGCGCCCAAGTTCTAAAGTAATCTCAAAGTCAGGTGTTTGATAGAATCGCAGTTAATTAATTTCCATTACGATCGGGCCGAACAGTGTACCCCCATTTGGGAGCTTATTTCGTTCTTTATCTCCTCCATTATCTCCTCAGTTCTATGTCTCGTAACAGAGACGAAGATTTTACCTTCATTTATCCCGTTCAGCGATCATTCTTACGTCCAACTTTTAAAAATATACACTGGCATAAATTTTTAAAGGCTTATTAAAGAAAATTGATATCTAAATATACATTTTAATTGACAAGTTAAAACACGATTATGTAAAATAATATTTGTTTTATTTTTGCGAATAATACGAAAGAAAATGCTTTTTGTCTAAAAGTTTTATTAAATGTTATAAAATTACATGTTTCGCGTTGTAAACGCATTCTCAAATGCTAATATTATTATATTATAATATTTTTAGTCCATTGTTTTGGCCGAAACACTATGATTGTTCAGTATTATTACTGTTAAAATTTAAAACACTGTTATAATATCACAATTTCCGCTGTTTGCAATTGTGCTGTTTTGTCAAGCGATGTTGGCATCATCAGGTGTTACAATAAACCCCTGAGTTTATTGTAACACCTTATGATGCCAACATTGGTTGGCGAAATAGCTGTCGCGACACTCTCAGTGAATCAAAAGAAATTGTGATATTATAAGAGTGTTTTAAATTTTAACAGTAGTAGGTATATTATATTTTATAATAATATGAAAAGAATACGATAATAAGTAGTCAGAGGTATAAATAAACAAGTATTTTCAATACATTTTTTACTTTTAATTAATTTTATAAAACCAACATTATTTAATTATGATATTATTTTTTAACTTGATTTGACCCACATTTGAAAAAAAAAAAATATTTGAAGTTATCGCCATATTTGTTGGACCCTGTTCAGTAATTGGTGCTTTGCGGTGACCATTATTACTTTTTACAGGTTCATCTAAAATCATTCAAATAAAAAATATATTATTTTAATAGTTAATCTAGTGCCTGATCGAAGATTTTTTATTTTGAAAATTAACAAAATGCCGCCTCTGATAATTTACTTAGGGTACGGCCACACCAAAGTGCAGGGTCGGAGGCTAGGTGGACACGTGGAAAACCAACATATGGCGTACCATGGGACCGGCCACACTATAGATTCCGCGCCACAGGGCGTAATCACAAGCCAACTGTGTCTTGATGCCTACCCTGGCCGAAGTGCCAGTGTGGCCGTACCCTTAGGGATATTTTCAAGGAAAAATGTGACAGTTAATTGTGTATGAAGTTTTTAAAAAGAAAAAAAAATCCTCTGATCAGGCACTAGATTAACTATTAAAGTATTTTGTATTATTTGAATGATTTTAGATGAACCTGTAAGAAGTTATAATGGTCACCGCATTAAGGAACATGGTCCAATAGATATGGTGATAACTTCATATATAATTTTTATGTTTTTTTCAAATTTGGGTCAAATCAAGTTAAAACTTAATAATTTGGTCTTGGTGGTTTCATAAAATAAATTAATATTAACCTAACTTAACCTAACCTAACATTACCTAACCCCTTAACAAGGCAAAATATATTTACAATACCCATAAAATATAATAAATTTTCTAGAAATCAGACGTTTTCATAAGTGAAAAGTATTTATTGTTGAAAGGTATTTATTATTGTGTTAAACATCGTCGTTCGAGGAACAATTAATGGTTTTTGTGGCCACCAATATTAATAAAACACTGTTTCAAACCCCCGATCACTTGTTGTATCAAAGCCTTTTAGGGCTTTTCGTTTTCTATTTTTCAGGAGTCTATGTAACATTTAATTATTATGAGGCTTTTCGCTTATGTATGAAAAGTTGCTGTATTTCAGTAAAGAACGATTTTCTATTGATAAAATCCTGTATTTTCGTAAGTAAAATGTTTCAGGTTTCGTTTTGTTTATTCTTTTTCTCCTTTTAGACCATTGGTCTGTTCCTATTGTTAGGCTGACCTTACATGGGAAGTTGACTCTTAGCTATCCCTCAATCTTTTTGGTGGTCTTCCGGGGAGACGGTAGTCAACAGGAATTGGATACGTCACGAGGATTATGAGGGGATCCATCATCTGCACTTGCGCATGCCAATATCTTCTGCGTAGTTTGCCTCATCTGACAATATCTCCCACCATGCAAATTTGGCGGATATCTGAGTTCACCATTCTATCTCGAAGAGTCTATTGCCCTCAGCGACTGCTATTGCCTGCTATTGCCCTCAGCGACTGTTACTCTGCCACTATTGTTGTGGTATCGTGGTCGAGTGATAAGTACTTTGACTGCCACAATGAAGGTCCTGGGTTCGATTTCCGGCGGTGGCAATGTGATTGTCACAATTTCTTTGGTCTGGTGTAGAATTCACGTGTCAATAAAATTGCGATAGATTAGCTACCTATCATACGTCACGAGAATCAATATGATAGCTCTACCATTTACATAGATTAGACTCGCGCTGTAATGATGTAAAAGCGATTCAACGTGATTCTCGTGACATATGATAGCTACCTATCATGTGTCACGAGAATCAATATGATAGCTTTACCATTTACATAGATTAGGCTCGCGCTGTAATGATGTAAAGAGCGATTCAACAAAATAATAATCATAATACGTCCGTATCGGTCTTACGAATGTTTTGTATATTTTTTTCTGTCAGTTCTCTTAAATTAATTTTTCCATGTGATATCTTTGAGATAACCTGATACCATTTTATTTAAACTATTTAATTAAATTTGTTTTTTATTATTTCAAAGAGTATTAAAAGATTTAAGTTTCAGAATGATATGAATTTATACTTTCGTTTATGGCAATCACTCTATTTTGAGACAGTTTATTACAGACGGTGTCACTTTGCATATCATTTTAATGAGCTAAGAAATTGCCATCTGACTTCGCTTGTTTTTTGTGACAACCAGTAACAATTCATTTTGTTTTGACATGCGAAACCGATCTATACAATAAATGAAATAGATATACCAAAGTGATGTTATTAAACGGGTGAAATTGGTTATTTTTATCGCAATATAGATGTATTGTGAATAAATAACCATTACGCTTTATTCCGGAGGGGTAGGCATAGAGGATGGACCGCTATAATTCACTGTCCTAATATTCCTTTCGTGCTTCCTGTACATTCATAGATCGTAACTTCGCCTTTAAGTATTTGATTAATTTGGTCATGTCATGCTTTCCTTGGTCTTTCACGGCTTCTCTTTTCACTCACATTGCTTGTATATAATATTTAAACCATTCTTCTCTTGTCCATTCGTTTCATATGTTTCTGTTTCTGTTTATATTTCATCTCAGGGATTTTTTTATTTTACTTATTTGCGATCATCTGCCCTACGTTTTTTTTTCTTATTTTTTCGTTCGGTATTCTATCATACATCGTTTTCCCTCACATTCAGTGATCTTATTTTTATGGCATTTATCCTACCTTCATCCTTATTTTACCAGCACTAAACTTTACTTCCATATTACAATGGTTGGCATTATGCATTATGTAGTGCTATCTCATTCATGAATGAAACTGTTATTAAGTATTATGACAGGGTCGTTAAGATTTTTTTTTGCTTGATTTGGGTACTTTCTTCGAAACCTTGATATTTAATATTGGTGGTGTGAACTTTACTAAAAGTGAGATCTATGTGAGAATTTAACTAATGAATTAAAGAGTTCCTGTATTGTGGTTCCATGGGCTATCTAATTAGCATCCCGACATTCGTCTTACAACTGAGAGACCCATGGAAAACCTCAGTCAGGACGCGGCGTACCTTTGGTAATGGACACATAAAAAGAATAAATAAAGTAATAATGGTAAAGAATGTATATGTAAACGGCGTGAACGGAGCTTGAAATAGAGGAAGGCCGAGGAAAACGGGGCACGACCAAATCAATCAAACATGAAATGTCGGTCGAGTAAAGAGTGGGAGAAACCGACGTTGGTTCATGACACGATGTTTATAAAGCGAGAGAAGTATGTCAGGAGAGAACAATGTGTTAGTTAGTTTAGTTAACTAGTATCTCATTCATGATTGGAACTATCCATTTGTTTAATATGTCTGAATCATATGAACGATCCTTTTTTTAATTATAATGATTAATAAAGCACTCATCCATGTGGTTCTGGGATGATTGTCGTGCCTTTTCTATAAAATAATAGTCTTTATAATTGGAGGCTAGAGCATGAGCAAAGCTAGCACAAAGGATGATCGTATCCAAAGCAAACACTAAACCCGAGTCAAAGGCTTTTTAAAATTCCGCCCGCTCTGTAGCGCCACGTCACCCGTTCGGTATACAAAACTTTACTGACTGAAAACTGAATTTAAAGTGCAAGGTGACTGGCTGACTCTGTAGTGCCATCGTTCGCGCATAATAAATTGAAAAGGTACACCCCCTAGATGTTGAGCAGTCGTTTGTCGAGGTAAAACTTTCATATGCCTGCATAATTTCGTACGTAATCAACCTTTGTGAGTAGTTGTACTATTTGGTTCAGAAATATACAAAATTTATTAGCAAACAAATAACGAGGAATTTTTGATAAACTTAAGGGGGATGGATAGTCACTGTGACCGCCGAAAAAATAAGTGATTTTAAGTATTTTTTTTGGGCGGGACAATTAAGGAATATGGGGATCGAGTTTTTTTTATTTTATTAAGTGTACATTTAGTAAATAACTAACCAACTAACAAACCATCACAGAAATAATGGACTGCCACACTTTTCTTTCCTGACATATTTCTCTCGCTTCCTCAACATTCATACATCGTGTCATGCACGCGCGTCAATTTCTCTGACTCCTCACATGGCCGACATTCAATATTTGATTTATTTGATCGTGCCACGTTTTCCTCGGTCTTCCTCTTTTTCTGGTTCCATTTACATCATTAACATATTTTTTTTTACCATTCTTTCTTTTTTCATTCTTTCAATATGTCCAAACCATCTTAATGATCCTTTCATTATTTTGTTCATGACGCCATCGTTCGCACCGCATTCACTTCTTATATTTCCATTCGGCACTCAATCATACACAGAGTATCCACACATTCTTCTAAGAGATCTCATTTCAACTGCATTTATTCTACTTTCATCCTTCTTTTGCCAGTTCCATGCTTCGCTTCCATACATAAGGGTCGGTAGAAGAACACCATTGTGCACTGCCATTCTAGCTTTTTTTGATAGGTTTTTGTTAATAACAGAGAATAATATATATA